>CM018690.1:7361381-7623790 GCA_009363875.1 Mikania micrantha | reverse complement strand
AAAGGGAAAACCCATCCTGGTTGGGTGATCAATCTAATGGAACCATTATTGCTACCGAATAAATAAATTGTGATCAATGCAAGTTCAAAAGCTAAGTTTACTACAACTAAGGCCATTTAAGCTATGTTCACATAGTTTAAAGTTAAGCTAAGTTCAAAGATATCATGTTTCACCCTTAAAACATTAAAACAGTAAAATATGGGCTATGAAGACTCACCTTTCGATAAGTTTGATAACTTTGCTATAGGTACTCAAATAGTAGCCCAAGTTGTCTCAAACAAGTTCAATATCAACCTAGAGAGTTCATCATGCATAGTTTTATGTCCATATGTAGCTATGGCTTCTATGGAATACCTAAAATCTTGATAGGTCATAGAGTTTGGTTTTGTTTTGTTCAAAAGTGATTAATACTTCTTATTTGCTTTTATTGTAAAATTTACGTTTAAATTTATAAATGTATATCTAAATTTGAAATACTTAAAATGTAAACCATTTAAATGTTTTCAAGATTAAAAGAGATTTAAGTTTATAGATCTAAAATAGTTTTAAAGATGTTTTAAATTAACAAGCAACATTAAAAGATTTATTGGGTTTAATAGATAAGTTTAATAATATAAAAAGTAAACATTTAAATTTTTATAAGTTATATATGCTAACAAAAAGTTTAAAAATGTTCTTGTTTAGAGATAAAACATTTATAAGAATATTAAATCTTAATCACAAAAAAAAAAAACTCATTTGTATGTTAAGTTGTAAAAAACAAACTAAGGTTATTATCATAATGATTTTCACATTGAATATTATTTGTAGTAAGTTATCATAAGTTGTTAATATATATATATATATATATATATATATATATATATATATATATATATATAGTGTTAGGATCAAATACAAATTGATAGTTTTGTAAAAAGTGTAAAAAACAAATTGCTATTATAAATAACAATGTGCTATTATTAACAAGAAAATGTTAACTATTATAATAGCATTGTGTTAATATTATAATAGCACTTTGTTATTTATAATATCACTTTACTTTTTACACTTTTTACATGTAACACCCGACCGATGGCGGAAACGTCGGGATGCCACGAGGGATGTGTAGATTGTTCAAAAGCTCGTGGGCATCTAAATCAAATCATCATATATCATTCAATCCACCAAATTAATTACACAAAAATCATGTTCATCATGAAATAGTTACATCAATTAAAAAAGAGAATTAACTATTTAACTAAATTCAAGTCGCCAGAATTTCAGTTATTAGCTAAGTCCAAGATCCTATATGATGATGTCCAAAAGTGTAAGTTCTTCTTCATCAACCTACTTAGCTTCATTACCTGAAACATGTAGGAAAATCAAGTGTCAACTACAAAGTAGTTGGTGAGTAATCATAAGTTTTATATTTAAAAGTGTTTTCAAAATGATTATAAAAGTTTAGAGTTTTTCTGAGAAAATCCACATGACACCTGCGAGATAATCCATCACAATCCAAACACATAATCCAACACAAAATCCAACACATAATCACACATCTCAATTTAATCATAAGTATTCAATCACATAAACATTCAACCAATCTCAATTATCAACCATCTCAAATATTATAAGTGACTATACATGTATCATTTCAAATGACCGAAGTCAAGTCAACGACACACGGATGTGGCAAATCCCACGTGACAATACATGCATCATTGTAGTTGACCGAAGTCAAAGACAACGACACACGGATGAGGCAAACTCCTCGTGACAATACATGTATCATTGTAGTTGACCGAAGTCAAAGACAACGACACACGGATGAGGCAAACTCCTCGTGACAATACATGCAGTCGTTACGAATGACCGAAGTCAACAGTAACAACTCATGGAATATGATAATCCATAAATATGGATTTCGTACAAATAAACAAGTGTCATCCATGTGGTATCAAAAAATATTGAAAATGGGTATACATGTTTAACCTCCGAGTTTTAAACAAAACAGTTTAAAAAGGGAGGTTATGAGAACTCACTTGAAGTCCTTAGAATCAGTGTTCTCTTATAATGCGCGCTCACGTATGAAAATCAGAACAAGTTGATGTGTTGTAAAACACATCTATTTTTCCATTTGTTTTTGTTAAGTTTCAGTACTATTTTATTCAGTTTTAGAGTCGATTTTAGCTGGTGCTTCACATTTCTGTAATTTGATGCTTGCAGGTAATAAACACGTTTATTTGGTGCTAAAGTACAAAGAAACGAGCTCACGGTTGGGTAAGGACGGACCCAGAAACAAGAAAAGAAGAAAACTGAATTCTGGATTCCCTCGCGCTACGCGACAACCACAGCAAACCCTGTCGCGCTACGCTAGAGGTGGAAAAGACCAAAATACCCTTTTAAATCTCTCGCGCTACGCGACAGATTTAGAGGTATCTGTCGCGCTACGCCACAGACTTAAAATCGCAGAAAATCTGTTTTAAGCCAAAAAGTCGAAAACCCTAAGGGAGAATACGTTTTTGAACGGCTGGAGGCGACTAGGAGGACGAAGAAAAGCTATTCTAAGGTGATTTAAAGGTTGGGAAAGCATTGGATTGAAGATTGAAGGCTTAGGATCAAGGAATTCGGGTGTTCTTCATTCGGTTTTCTTTGTTTCTTTGTTTTCTTTGATTTCTATGTTTCTCATTCACTTTAAGCATATTATGGATTGTATTCGTATGATGTTTCTTGGCTAATCTTTTAGAACTACCTAGGTTTTGATGATGGCACATGTTTAACATTGGTTTTTATTGGTTTTGGATTATGTTTATGTGATGAACTCATGATGTAACAAACTTGGATTGGATTATTGGATGTTTATGTGTGTCTATGATTGTTTATGGATTGATGATTTACTCCTTGTGTGCTTTGGTGAATGTCTTTCATGTAATAGGTGCATGCTAGGTCAATTACTGTGTGTTTTTGATTATTGGATGGTATACTACGTACGAGTTTACCATAGGAGTTATTATCTTGATATGGATATATTAGATGTGCAACCAATCTTGATAGCCGTGAGGTGAGAGATTGTTGGTTTGTCTAGGGTGTTAGATTTGCTAGTTTAGAAGCTTTGTGAGAAGATCTTTCTAGTTCATCTTATATCTTTGTTTACCGAATCTAATAGGAAAACCCAAGTCATCCCTAGAATTTAAGAAAACTGTGACTTTCGCGCTGTGAGGTAGATTGTTCAACAGTTACTTCTTAGGTATTTTGAGATTATCATGCCGTGAGGTAGATTGTCTAGCGGATACATTTTGAGTATAATTGGATGACCTGTGAGGGAAATCCATTTAACCGGTGGTTTAACGGCTTCTAGGACTCTTAGTTGACAATCCTTGAGAAGGGTCGAGGGTGCTCTAGGTTTCCTTTGAGTTTAGTATTTTAAGATCCCGGTATCACATTGTTTCCATTACCGATAGATTCTTTGTTGAACATGTGTAGGATTCATGCCTAGGTAGTGTTTTGTCTTCGTCTGATCTTCGTTTCTATCTTCGTTCATTTGGTGTCTTCTCTTTAGCTTTCTTTTAGTTATTCTTAGTTTTGTTAGCAAAACCCCCCTCCTTATTATTATTTTATTTAAGTACAAATTTTGTATAGATAAGTCATAGAGTCTAGTTAGTACAGTTTGTAGAAGTCTGTGGGTTCGATATCCGGACTTGCTTTGCTCTGCTACATACGATAGGTACACTTGCCTGTCGGTAGCTTAGGTTTTAGAGAGTCTAGATTTATTACTTTGTGTCTATTTTAGAGTCGGTTTTTAGTTAGTTTATTAGCTAAGCTCCGTCGACATCACAACTCAACAACCTGTAATTGTAGTATGTTTCGTATTCATAAGTATATGCGTTTTATTTAATCACATATTCTTTAGCTTAGTTACTTAATTTAAGCGAGATTCTAACACTCAAATCTCATCAATGGTTAACACAAAAAGGTAGTTTAACTTGTTAGATTAATTACCTAATGAGGATAATTTCATTGTGAACCCTTAGGTATATTTCTCATTATGTATGCTTAAGGATGTTAACCCTTATGACACCTATCCTTGTAACCACATATATGTTTCCATTTAAACCACCACCATAGGCTAAGTTATTTTATAAACTTTAAGTTTAATAAAAGTGCATGTAGAATATCCATATGATATGTTAGCCTTTTCAATAAAATTTCATATAAGTGTAACACCATATTTTAAACAAACTTATGCTATAGATAGAGAAAAGGTGGTGATTACTATCGTTTCTTATGCATGTATAGATATTTGTGTTTGTATATGTATACTCTTGCTCCCCATTACCCCTAACCTATTAAATTAATGGATTTTAGTTCGGCTACCCATGAGGGCAGCGAACCCTCTAGCCCAACCGTAATAGGTTCGGCCCAATAGGGTTAGGGTTCGGCTCAAGTGAAAGTGAAAGGGTTCGGGGTTCTCATGGTTCGGCATCACACCAGGTTCGTAAGTCATGAGGGTTCCCCTAAGTCGCATAGTGGTCCTAGGTTCGCCCATGCATTGGATCGCCAACCTGTTAGGGTTCGGCTCTTAAAGTGGCAAGACAAGGTTCATGGCTGTTATGGCAGCTTTCAAACTCAATGGTTCGTTTAAGGCCAAACAGGTTCGCCATCTCCATGTCCAGGTTCGTCTAACTGCTAGGTTCGGTCATCAGCGAGCTGGGCTAACTGAGGTTCGTCCCATGGCAGGGTTCGGCTGCCATGGGTTCGTGAAGGCTGCTAGGGTTCGCTGCAATTGTGAGAAAAAGAGGGTTCGGCTGAAACAAGGGTTCGCCACCCTTGTTCCCGCCCAATAAGGTTCAGCCAACACCTTTGAAGGTTCGGCCATGGCTGTGTTCGGTTCGGCCAGAGGCAGGTGACGAACCTGTAACATCTCTATCGTGTATAACCTGTTCATAGCAGTTCCTAGGGTTTCCCATGATCTACAACGTATAACTAAGCAGTTTTTAAGTGGTTTAGTTTGGTTTAAGCATCAACAAGTTCTATGGTTCAAGGTTCACACAAAACCGAAGTTAACAACCTAGATTTACCTCGAAATGCCGACCAAACTCGAGATCTTCTTGTACTTTCTTGTTCTCCTTGATCTTGTGGTCGTTTAGGGCCAAGAATCACGTGATTCCGTCAATAAACGAGCGTGTAATCATGGAGAGAAGTTAGAGAGGGAAAATGTGGTGTGTGTGTGTTCTTAGAGAGAGAGAGACTTGGTGGAATGAGAAAGAAAGAGGAGAACCTCTTTTCTTATATCGCGTATACCCGCGTGCTCGATCTCGTTTTTATCGCGGATAACTTGTATTAAATGATCGGTTTTTATCCTAACCGTATTTATAACACAAAACCTTTAAATTAATTAGGTTTTGTTTTAATAAACATAATTTTTATTAAATGTTATTCCTTAAAATCACTTCGCTTTTAAATAAAAGTTTTAATTATTTCCTTTCGTAAAAGAGATTTAAAACATAAATCGTTTAAATACTTCTATTTCATTTCGAATAAACTGATTTTTAATTAATATAGTTTCATAAAACAATCTCGAATAAAGTTGTTTCGTAAAGCAGTTTCCGTTTTATTTTCGTTACATTAATCATTTGAAATAAAAATCTGCTCGTTTTCGTTTTAGGTTGTGATTCCTAATAAACGTTTTAAGTTTTCATTTATTAAATTAATATCATAATTAATCATTTTATTATCTCGTCGAAACGCGTTACTCACGTACGTATTCGTAAAGATCGTTATCTTTGCGAATCCAACGCTCGTATCGTATTTCGATTCGATTTACGATTTATGGAATATCGTTTCAGAATATCATTCTTAATAATTATATTCTTGTGAACCGTCACCCACGCGAATACATTTATTAAGTTAGTATTTCTGAATTAATATGCGCGTTTAGGTCATATTCGTAACCTCACCATCGCGTAATATATTCCATTATTTTATTAACTTTAATATATCCACCCAATCCAAAACCCACTAAAAAGTCACTGACACACCCATGATAGACCGAAATATGCATATGTATAGGGCATATGTAAGGGTCAGTCGCAACTGCCCTAGCCACCGTCCCACCGCTATTTCGATAAACTATGACCATGTGTCCTTGACTATGTTTAGCAACCAAACCGGTAACAACCAACTCCCAATTCCATTCAAAACCATAATCCATAATCTGTGAATGTAACTGTGATAACTCTCTGGTTCTGTTTAGTTGAGTTACAACTAAACTTCCCATGGTTAACGCGTATAATATGTTCTAAACATGTATACCAGTAACAGTCATAATCATCAAATAATGTGTCAATATTAATAATTACAAAATCTCAGGTCGTAACAGTACAATCGTACGGATGTACAGATGTACGGACGACCGGAAGTACAGTGATGTTACATTACAAAACTATCATTTGTACACTTTTTACAAAAATCACTTTGTATATTAACCTCAACTATATATGTATGTATGTATGTAGTATGTATGTATGTATGTATGTATGTATGTATGTATGTATGTGTATGTATGTGTGTGTGTGTGTAGTAGGGGAGGGATGGTTGTATACATAACCCACTAAATATGCAATAACCCGAAATAATCCTTCAAGATCAAGCCAAATCTTCGAATTTTTTTAATAATTATTGTTTGAGAGTTATCATCGTTGTAAGTTTTTAAAATTTTGTAACTTACAGTACTATAAGTGTTTTTGTAACATCCTAGGCAATCCCACATCGACCGTGAATAGTAGAGATTCCTGTCTCATTAGTAACGATCCACCTCTTACACCACCAACACGTTTTCGGATTAGCTGGCTGTAGAGCACATGAAAACTCCAATGTTAAGGATGCTCGGGCTGCAGCTGTAACATCAGTGCCGGACGTGTTGCCGGAACAGTGATCGCTACAGTAACATGCACAGTAACTCAGGTACACATTACGTGAAACTATGTTTATGCTATGGACACATAATACTTGACACGAAACTATTATGCTATTGGTCTGAAATCTGCTTTAAACCTTATGGTTTAACAGTCAGAAACACATCAGACAACACATAACTGACACACAGATGCTTGATTTGATACTATTATGTATAAACGTATGTGAGGTTAAACAGAATGAAACCATTACGGTTCTTATTACAGAATGCTAAACCGACGAATTACTCGTACAGGTGACGATCTGTACAAATAGATTTGAAAGTTAAAGTTCTGAAATAATGACTGGAAAGTAGAAAACAAGAATCAGAAAGCCAAACCATCGTCGTGTTCGTTCGGGTGATGATTTGAACGAATACGCGAGATGGTGACGCGTTCTGACGAAACGAAAACGAAAACGACCCGAACGACAATAATTTAAGAAAGTAAAATATTTTAATGTTTTACAATTTTGAAACTCATCAAAAATAAATAAAGAAACTATTCTATTTAAAAAAAATGTAAAACTACGCGTTACGTTTCGGAAACGCAACGAAAACACGAACCGAGCAAACGAAACGAACCCGAACACCCGCGGGATATAAATACCATGAAAGACTCATCTTCTTCATTTAACACCCCACTTTCTCACTCTAGAAACCCTAATCCGGCCACCCGCTCTCTCTCTACCTTCTCTCAACCATAACTCACTCAAAACTCAACCAAATCACCTCATTCTTGAACCAAATTGAAGCTCTCTTCATCCTCTACACAAAAGTACAAGGGATCTGCCCTAAGAACCTCTGAATCGCAGGTAATCTGAGCCCTAAAGTGGCGATTTTAGGGTTTCTAAACCCCTATTTCAAACCCAACTTGAAACTGATTCTACCCACTTGAAAACTTAGGGAAAACACCTCACAAGCTCTTAGAATGAAGTTAGAACCAAGGGGATGCCATTACCTACTGCAAGAATTCGATTTTGTGAGTTGTAGTTCGAAGAACTCGACTGGCCACCTTGGCTCATTCGCTCCCCCTCTGGTTCGGCCCAACAGATTCGGCACCACCTCATTCGCTTGGCAGACCACATTCGGCCCAAGGCCATTCGACCATGCTCTCATTCGCAACCTCCCATTCGCCCCAAGATAACTACATTCGCCCAAACTCAATCGGGCTAAGCCATTCTCACACCCTACTCCTTCGGCTAAGCCACATTCGGCTAAAGACCATGTGGCCAGCCATTCGCCTACGTGTTCAACCGATTGACTAGGTCCTATTCGGCCAAGGTTCCATTCGGATGGGATGACCTTTTCGGCCTAACTCACGAGCATGGGGTGTGTGCATGCATGGGGTTACTAGGGTTTCTTAATAAGGAACTAAACTAGATTTAACTAAAAGTGATAAGTTAAGTAATCTTTAATGATAAAGATTAAATCACAAATTTTTCTTGGCCAAACAAAGGTTGAACATATATTGTTATTATCATCTGGGGATTTAATTAAACAAACATACTACGTGACAACACTAAGGCTTTTAACTATTTCAAACACAAAGCTTGAAAAGTCAAGTATCTAACAAAGTGTTAGTATAAATTACTAACACCCAATACTTAGTTGAGTATTGAATCACTTACAACCAAGTTAGACATTTCTACGGGAATCCTAAGAAGGTTGTAAATACAAATGATGCAAGGAGCAAAAAGAAAGCTAAGACTAAACTTTGGGATTAGAGTTAATCGAATGGGATTAACTTAAAGTCTAACAAATTAAGCTATGATTTTCTTAAGAACTCATTGTAATTTTATCAAATGAAATCAATAATAAACTATTTTAAATTAATTTAAATGATTTCTAACTTAAGATTTAATTAAAACAAATTGTTTTACAAATACTTAATCAGAGTCATACGGGATCACTGGTTTTTATTTATGGGTAACACCTTAGATTAGTTAGAAGGAATCCTAGAAAACTCATTAGCAGCATATGACACTTAGTTGCACATCGAGACCAAAACCCTAGTTTTCGTCTATTATAACGACTTACTGTATTCGAACCTCTTAAAACAACTCAGGTGTTGAAGATACTTAAGCTACAAACAAGGAGCGCGCATTATCTGCGGTAACCTATACTTAGCAACACATGTGAGTTCATTTGTCCCTTTCTAACTATTTTGATTTTACTTCGGGACTGAGAAACATGTTATACATTTTAAACAAATGTTTAAATGATTTATAAATGCTTTTATACTGAGTCATAATGCTAACACTAATGCTTGTTACATTTATTCTAAATGCTAAAAGTTAAGGCTAATACTAAATGCTAATGATATAAGCTAATACTAAATGCTAGTGCTATATGCTAATACTAAATGCTAATGCTACAATGCTAGTGCTATATGCTAATACTAAATGCTAATGCTATATGCTAATACTAAATGCTAATGCTATAAGCTAATACTAAATGCTAGTGCTATATGCTAATACTAAATGCTAATGCTACAATGCTAGTGCTATATGCTAATACTAAATGCTAATGCTATAAGCTAATACTAAATGCTAATGCTATATGCTAATACTAAATGCTAATGCTACATGCAAATACTAAATGCTAAAGCTAACACCATATGCTAAAGCTACAAATTGATGCTAAAAGCTAATGATGAAGCTATTTACTAATGCTACGGGGAAATGCTAAAGTTAGTGCTAAAAGCTTACGATTCTATGATAATGCTACATACATACATGCTAATTGCTTACAACTACGAATGCTATAAACACTTGTATGCTTACATGCTTGCCATGCTAAAACAACGGTTTGGCCTCTCTGTGCTTGCCTTACCGGTTGTGTAGCTAGTACTTGTGCACAAGATACGTAAATTCTATATGAATGCTATAAACTTGTATGCTAAAGCTATCGGATATGGTGGAATATACTGATTTGGTCTCTCAGTGCTTGCCAAAGGGTGTTTTCAATAGTCGGGACTTAAAGGAACAGACCGTCGGCCTCTCAGTGCTTGCCATAGGGTGACCTTCATAGTCAGGACTTAGAGGAACAGACTGTTGGCCTCTCAGTGCTTGCCATACAGTGATTCCTCAATGTCCACTCATGCTATAAACTTAAACATAATGCTAAAGCTATTGGCTATTATAGAATGGACCAACTTGCCTCTCAGTGCTTGCCAGGGGGTGTTCTTTGTAGCTAGGACTATTGTAGATCAGACCTTTTGGCCTCTCAGTGCTTGCCAAAAAGGGTGTTCTCCATGGTCAGGATTCTGAGGAGTAGATTGATGGCCTCTCAGTGCTTGCCATACAGTGACTTCTCATTTTCCACTAATGTTGTAAACTTAACGGAAATGCTAAAGCTATGAATGAAATGGATGGTAGGTAAGACGCTTAATTATCATTAACAACAATGTCCTATGTGGCTTAGTATGTGGTGGGACGACGTCTGGGCGGGTTGTAGGCTCGACTCAGGGGTATGCCCTATATATAAGCCTACCGAGTTGGATGATACAGGTGGTGTTAATGAGGTTAAGGTTTTACCGAAGAGGTTTGCAAAACTATTTTTTAAATACTAAAACTATATGAACTCACCAACCATTGTGTTGACATGGTTTTCTTACATGCTTTCTCAGGTGATGCACAGGTTTAGGCTAAAGCTTTTGGATTGCATGCTAGGCTGCCTAGATAGAGGACCTAGTTGATTTTTGGAAGCACATCTTTTGTTATTAATACGAATCACTTTTGGATGTCTTGTACAGTTACAAGATAGAAAACATTTGATTCTTTTGATAGGTTTACCGGGTTAAATTACTGAACATTGATATTGTAATTTAACTTTGTAATCCTAGGTTAATGCTTTATTGTGCTTTAGTTATTCTTAACATTGATGGTATGTAAACAATCTGATCATCACGATTATCACTCCCGATATCGCGCCCCGAGAACCTTCCGCCCGGTGGGGAACGCGATCCGTCCCGCCGGCTCGGGGTGTGATAGATTGGTATCAGAGCTCAAGGTTACAGAGAATAATAGGTTATTTACTTACACGGTTTGGCCTAGACTATAACTTAGGGACCCTCATATAGAGAACATATGATTTAAGTTTGCATTGTGTCTTCTGTATCCGATCATTACGTTAACCGATATTCTTTTGGGTATAAACAGAATGTCACCAAGAAGACAACCATCACCGCATCCTCCTTCACAGGAGATAGGCTCAGCAGTTGATGCACTCGCAACTCTGATCACTGAAGAGTTGGTAGCGGTTCTCCCTGGAATCATCAACCGGATCAGGAACAGTGAGGAGTTTACTAGGAACTTCCCACTGCTTTCTGAAAAGAAGAAGGAACTGGAGGCAGGAGAAACCAGCAACAAACCTAAACGTCGCGCTGCAAAAAGGCGAAAGAGAACTATGAACTACACTGACGCTACACCCATCAGTCAAATCCTGCCTGGTCCGTTTTCAGGAATGAGTGTTCAATACGAGGGAAAAACCCCTCACTGCCCAGTTTGTCGTAATTATCATCGAGCTGAACTCCCATGTGTGCAGTGCACACGCTGTGGGAAGATGGGCCACTGGGTGCAACAGTGTAGGTCATCTGTAGCCTACATTCTGTCACACCCCGAGCCGGTGGGGTCGGATCGGATTCCCCGTCGGGCGGAAGGTTCCCGGGGCGCGATATCGTGAGTGATAATCAAAGTGATCAGATTGTTTACATTGCACATGATATAAATGAGAAATACTAAATAAAATAGAATTACAAAGTTAAATTACATCCGTATCGTTCATAATTTAACAATGTAAATCTATCATAAACATCATAAAATATCTATCTTGTAACTGCACAAGATATACAAAATAATTGTATAATGATGTTCCCAAAAGTATGCAGGTCCAAAAATACTAAGTCTTCTATCTGAAGTCCTAGTCCAAAAGCATAAGCTTCTTAATTGACCTGTTCGTCACATGAGAAGTCATGCAAAAATAAAGTTAACACATGGTTGGTGAGTTCATGTAATTTAGTAGTTGAAAATGTTTTGTAACTTTCGGTAAAGACCCTAACCTCATTAACATCACATATAATATCCACATCAGTATGCTTATATATAGGGCATACCCCTGAGTCGAGCCTACAACCCGCCCAGACGCCGTCCCACCACATACTAATATGCATATGACACTGTTGTTAATGATAATTAAGCATTTTTACCTACCACACACTTCCATTCACAATAGTTCAAATGTACACTCAAAATCTTTGTTAAACCCTCGGGTAACAACCTTAATCTCATTAACATCACCTGCATCATCCAGATCGGTATGCTTATATATAGGGCATACCCCTGAGTCGAGCCTACAACCCGCCCAGACGCCGTCCCCCCACATACTAATCCACATGGGACATTGGTGTTAATGATAATTAAGCATCTTACCCCTACCATTAACCCCTTGGTTCGTCAGTTCTTTGTTCCTGTAAATACAACAATTTGGAATCTATGTTGATTCCTTAAGTTCATCACAATTATGATTAACCACAGTAATTGTAAAAACAGTCATAAATGCTTAATTAAATAAAAAAATAAACATTTAATAAAATCTAAGTCCTAATGATTGGGCCTTGGTCAACTCGAGTAGGCTAGTCTAGCAATCAAGGTTCTTAGTAGTTAGGGGATTCTGTAAGTATCATCAAACATATGACCTACAAATCAAACGGTCTAGCCAGGAATTCTTGAAATGTATGATTTTTTGTTTCGTACCTGATTCGTTTTGTTTCGTCCCTTGTTTCGTATAGTTTCATTGGCATATGTTATCTTTGATACTTCCCAGACTTTCCCCTGAAAATGATTTGTTGTTTCGTTGAATTCACACACTTGTTTCGTCAAAATAGTTTCGTTGGATTTGTTGAACTCACACACTTGTTTCGTCAAAATCGTTTCATTTGATTCGTTGAACTCATACACTTGTTTCATCAAAATAGTTTCGTTTGATTCGTTAAATTGTTTAGTTTAACTCAATTACCCACTTAAATTATAAGTAGGTAAACTTAGTAAAACCTGCATAAATTTTACCTAGACATGATCTAGGATATCATTCATACATGCAAAACATATAGAATTTAAAAGCATTTAAGTAAACAATTTAATTAAAACAGTTTACGCATGCTTCTCAGCCCCGCATTTTAAAACAAAATGTTTAGAAAAGGGGCAATGAACTCACCTGTGTTGCTATGTAAATGTTCTATCACAAAATGTGCGCTCTTGTTGTAGCTTAAGTTTCTTCAGTTCCTGAGTTGTTTTAGAAGAATTCGAATATAATGAGTACGCGTATTAGTCGTCGTGTCTAAGGTTTGGGTTTCGGTGTGCAACTAAGTGTCCTAAGTTACTAAGTGCTTCGATGATTCAACTAATTAATCTAGTTCATCTACCCATTTGTAACCCATATCCCATAATCAGTTATAATAAATCTTCATTAATATGCTTTAATCAAATTCATTTTAAATTAATATGTTAGTTTATAAAATCCTTTAATTTAATTTATCAAAGTTTATAAATCATTTTCTTTTATTGAAAATGTCATTTCTTGACTTAAATAAGCATTTACATGTGATGGGCCTTAATTAAGCCCATTGGGCCCATTGATTGTCATTGCTTCACATTGATCACAAAACAAACTCCTTGAATAATTCCACATAGATATTCCATTTGCATTATCTATGTTATTTATATTTCATATGAAATGTTCCTAACAATTCATAAGTGTTAAACCCCTTCAATATATGTTAACAAGTTATGTTGAATTGTTAGTGTGTTTAAGAAGCCCATTATTATTGACACTAACCCATGGTTGGATCAATGACCCTATATCACTTTGATGGGTCTCAATGGCCGTTCCATGCACCTACATAACTTAAAACATATGCCTAATTGTTTTAGGCCCAATAATTATGTTTAAAATAGGTGTTGATAAGTTCCTATGCTAAGTCATTAACTACTATTTATGTTTAGGTATTAACAAAGTTCACACTATTCTTATTAGCATCACTATGGCTTTAGGAGTCCTCCCATGCACAAGCCCCAAACTTCCCGTGCACGTATACAAGATTTCACATGTATTGCATACCCTAACATCATCTTGTTCGTACAATATCTAGTTTGAACACCTTGGACCAGCGAAACCTTTGTGCAAAATATTTAGGTTCGACCCTACTTTGCACAAGGAGAAGCTTACTGGTTCGTGGTTCTTGCAGTTTCGCCCAAAGGGTTCGGGTATAGCATAGGTTCGTCTCACAAGGTAGGGTTCGGCTGGGTTTGGTCAAGCAAAGGTTCGACTAAGATGTTCGCCACCTTTTGGTTCGTCTGGGCCGAGGTTCGTCCTTATGCTTGGTTAGGTTAAAGGGTTCGGCAGTGACCAGGGCTAGACGAACCTGCGGGTTTCGGCCCTAATGGTTCGGCTAACTGCAGAAGAAAGGTTCGGTTACACCAACAGGGTTCAGTGCAGGACCTTAGTCAGAGCCAACAGGTTCGTTGCAGAGGGTACAGGTTCGGTGCAGGTTTAGTCCACAGGTTCGTTGCAGGTTCGTCCTAAAAGTGAAGGTTCGGCGGCCAAGAGGAGGTTCGGCTAAGGCTTTCAGGTCGAAGGTTCGGTGGATACAGGTTCGGCAGGTAGGGTTCATCTTCTTCCTCGTTCTTTACCTGTTACAACCCGTTCCTAGAACTCCCTAGTTGTTTACAATAATTTATTTCAACATTTCTAAGTTTATTGGATGTGTTAAGTCGGCTAGAACACCCTAGGGTATATGAATCGGGTTTATACACCCAAAAACCGAACATAAAGTAGAACTTTACCTCAAAATGTATGGATGAATGATCAAACTTCTTGTACTTCCGTGTTCTACACAACGAGAGGTCGTTTTGGCTCTAAGTATGCTCTAATCCGACTAGAAACGAACTCCAAATCCTAGAGAGAAGTTTGTGGTTTTAGAGAGAGAGAGGGTTAGAGAGAGAGAGTGACGAAATTGGGTGAATGAGAATGAGTTGGTGAGGGTTGATGATGCATTAAATGGCTTCATTTAATGTATCACAATACCCGATGTTCGGTCTCGTTCGGTTTCGCATAAAATGCCGGTTCGCGTGGTTTTTCGTCACGAACGACACGCTTTATAAACTAAGATTTATAAAATTTAATTAAGTTGTGATTCCTAATAAATTAACTAAATATCTTTTATTTCTTTTAAATTTTCAAAAATATTAAATTTACAGTTTAAATCGATTCGTACGGTCGTCGCGCGTATTCGTCCGATTCGTCACTCGCACGAACACGACGATAACTATACTTTTCAATATTGTTTTCTAATTCTCGAATATCATTCAGAATGTTAAACTTCCAGATTTATTCGTACATATCGTCACCTATACGAATAATCCGTCAATTTAGCATTCACATAATGACATTCGTGTTGTTTTGTTCTATAACGCCTCGCATACATTTATACATAATAAATCTTAACAAATAATCCCATGATGGTTCTGTGCTAGCAGATAATTATCTGACTGATAAACCATGTTTTCTGAGTTTTGTTTTTCTAAAATGATTATGAATTCACTGTTTAATTCATAAAATGATAACAGTATATGATATGAATATGAAATGCCCTAAAATGTATATAGTTCGTACCTGTTTACTGTTCGTGTTACTGTTTAAGATCACTGTTCTGGTGACGGTTCCGGCGCTGATGTTACACATTCCCCCTCAATATGTCGGTAAGCACCCTGAATGTGACGTATGTGGATGTCACCATAGAAAAGAGAAACCTTGTAAACACTGTCTGAATTGTGAGAGACACGGACACTGGATTCAAGAGTGTCGGGCTATTCTAACTGGGAAGCAGGGATCGAAAGCAAGCACCTCTACTTCCTCTCGACGTAACCAAAGCTTCTACACATGCGGAATGCTAGGGCATTTCGTAGTGAACTGCCCAAGGCGAACGCCTCCAGCAGATACAACAGCCACTGAGGAACTGCTTGTGTTTCCAGCTCCTAGGAAACACTCGGAGTCCGATGACCCTATAGGTATGCAAATTTTATCATGTTACGATGAATTATTTATTGATGTGTTAATTAGAAACGCATGTCGTGTTGTGATTTTAGAAACAATAAATCTAAGGTAACTGTAAGCAAACGCAGTGCCAATAAGATAATCGAAATAGTAACCTAAGAAATCCTTAGGTCAAATAAGCATTAAATGATTAAATAAAGATAGGGTAATTCTTGATTATAGTTTAACTACTGTAATTAGGAAATGGACCTTATCTAATTAGAACACTAAAAGCCGTAGAAAGTCAAAATGCTAAAACTGGTGTATAAGCTGTCACTTTCCACCTAGACCTCATAGAACTCGAGTTACTAAATTTCAGAGAACTTCGGTTCTAGGATGTTAAGGAAAGAATGAATGTAAAGACTATGCTGAAACCATAGTTAAACTAAATAAGTAGACTGGGAGAATTAGTTGCAAATATACGACGAAGATATGCCAAAGATAGATACTGGTATGTGATATGCTTTAACCCATAAGTGCTTGTTTCATTTTGATACTAGTATGCACAAGAAACTTCCTTTTTCCTATTAGTATAACCTCATAGGTATTCCATGGAAGCCTAGCAATTCTGTCACGTGGTAGAAACGATGAAAGGATCCTTAGTTAACGTATACAACATACTTAGGAAACCATAGCTAACACTAAGGTTGTGTAACAATTGATGTTCATAACCTCAAGTAGTTTGGAAACAATAAGGTGTTAGAATTATGCAAGAGATTACGCAAAGCATAGCAATAAGAAGAGCAAAACTCTGAAGCAATATTTGACAAATCATACTTAAGGCAAAGATATTGGGAGACGAAAACAAGCTACATCTGATTCATGATGAATAAGTCAACATAAAAGGCTCATTGTACGAGGGATCAGATGGTATAAATGACGTAGAACTAAGCACGATGCAACTTAGAGGATAGATCATAAGGAATGATTGGCTGATTAACTCTTGATCAAATCGATTGAAGTGATGTGAAAAGCCTACACATACATTTCATAGGCAAATCAATAGGAACCACGGAGATGTGAAGTCAAGCAGTGAACGAAACCGTATTCCAACTACTAAGACTTAGTGGAAATTTCAAAACACGGAACCGAGTTTACTTGGGAACGCGAGGATCACATGAAGCACAAATATCCCCAACTGTTCACAGAGGAAGTTGTACCTGATTACGATTCTTAAATTTCGGGACGAAATTTCTCTAACAAGGGGAGACTGTAACATCAGTCCCGGACGTGTTGCCGGAACAGTGATCGCTACAGTAACATGCAGAGTAACTCAGGTACACATTACGTGAAACTATGTTTATGCTATGGACACATAATACTTGACACGAAACTATTATGCTATTGGTCTGAAATCTGCTTTAAACCTTATGGTTTAACAGCCAGAAACACATCAGACAACACAGAACTGACACACATATGCTTGATTTGATACTATTATGTATAAACGTATGTGAGGTTAAACATAATGAAACCATAACGGTTGTAATTACAGAATGCTAAACTGACGAATTACTCGTATAGGTGACGATCTGTATGAATAGATCTGAAAGTTTACAGTTCTGAAATAATGACTGGAAAGTAGAAAACAAGAATCAGAAAGCCAAACCATCGTCGTGTTCGTTCGGGTGACGATTTGAACGAATACGCGAGATGGTGACGCGTTCTGACGAAACGAAAACGAAAACGACTCGAACGACAATAATTTAAGAAAGTAAAATATTTTAGTGTTTTACAATTTTGAAACTCATCAAAAATAAATAAAGAAACTATTTTATTTAAAAAAACGTAAAACTACGCGTTACGTTTCGGAAACGCAACGAAAACACGAACCGAGCGAACGAAACGAACCCGAACACCCGCGGGATATAAATACCATGAAAGACTCATCTTCTTCATTTAACACCCCACTTTCTCACTCTAGAAACCCCAATCCGGCCACCCACTCTCTCTCTACCTTCTCTCAACCATAACTCACTCAAAACTCAACGAAATCACCTAATTCTTGAGCCAAATCGAAGCTCTCGTCATCCACTACACAAAAGTACAAGGGATCTGCCCTAAGAACCTTTGAATCGCAGGTAATCTGAGCCCTAAAGTGGCGATTTTAAGGTTTCTAAACCCTTATTTCAAACCCAACTTGAAACCGATTCTACCCATGTCACACGCCGGGCGGAAGGTTCCCGGGGCGTGATATCGTGAGTGATAATCGAAGTGATCAGATTGTTTACATAGCACATGATAAATAAATGAGAAATTCTAACGCGACAATGATATAGAATTACAAGATTAAATTGCAATGTATCGTTCATAATTTAACCAAGTAAATCTACCCAAAATAATCAATGAAACTATATCTTGTATCTGTACAAGATATACAAAAGATGATTCATTGTTTTTGTCATCAAAAGCATGCAACACAAAATGAAGCTAGGTTTTCTAAGAGTCCACTAGCTTAGTCCATGCATATAAGTAGATACACATGTTCATCACCTAAGAAAACATGCATTTAAACAAAGTCAACACTAGGTTGGTGAGTTCATAATTATGTTAATTGAAAACCTTGATTCATTCACATGCACAATCACAATGTTAATCATGTTACTTGTATGTTATTTGTTTCACCTGTTCTCCCAATGGCTTCTCAATAGTTATATTCACAAGTAATATATCGTCCTAGTAGTGATGCTTATATATAGGGCATATGTAAGGGAACTAAGCCTTAGCCAACATCCCACCACATCACTACTAGAACTCCACACTACTTGCAATATAACTATTGATTTCCATTCCCATTCCACATGTTCATCTCATTATTGATCACCTGTGATATCATGTATTGAATAATATAATGGTAGAATTGTAGTTATCAAACCGAAGTATTGATAACCATTATATGTATTAAGGATATTAGATTTACTTTATATGTTCCTTGTATTATTCTATTGCTTGTGGGGTTAATTGTTGATTCACTTTTAAATGTTAAAAGTGTTAATTAACCACTTGTCATTTGTTATCAATGCGAAGTGCATAGAGCCTAAAAGGAATCCATTGCAATCCTCACGTAATCAGATTTCAATGCATCCGATTTACCTCTACCACTTGGTGATCCCATTGCCCTCATCGAAACTGTTACTAATAATATGACATGAGAGAAAATAAATTCCCCAGTCTACTAGTCCACAAGTAACGATGGATTGTGTACATCGATGTTAGTGTTTGTTCTCATTGTGGGATGTTCTCATGTTATTAACAAGGTTGAATAAGAACTTGTCTTATTACGTTATGCTAATCATTATGTGAATGATGTTGTTATCATGAAGTTACGTTATCATGATTATCATTCCATGTAATCCATATGTTCACCATATAATCCTTAAGCCGTAGTAAGAACTAGTCTTACTACCCTTAAGTGACGCAGGTGGTGGATAATCAATGCTCCATGTTATCGCATAACATGTTTTAAGATGTAAACTAAGCGTTATAAGTACTTGACTTATCACACTTAGTTAATTTTAATGTTGAATGGTATTATGAAGATGTATTATCTTCTAACCATTCATGTGTTTTGTAATGTCATCATGTTTCTCTGTAATTGTTTTCAATGTTTGTTTATGTATGAATTTTCTCAATGTTTGCTTATGTAGGAATAACTAAGTGTTGTAAAATAAATCTTACAACTATGTTATTCTAATGTGTTAATGAATTAAGAAGATATATTATCCCATTCATCTGATTATCCCTGTCATATCATAATCATACAAGCATGCATACAATGATAAGCGATAATAAAAAATTTAATATTATCTAAATCAAAGTATAAGCAATATGTTAAGCAAAACTTTTAAATAAATAAAAGTAAGCATGTTTCTCAGCCCCGAGAGTTTAAAATCAGTTAAGATTAAAGAAAAGGGGCATATGAACTCACTTTGTTAATGAAGTGGTTGACCTAGCTTAAACAAATAATGCACGCGCTCTTCGTTTGTATTTGTTGTAGTGTTCACAATCCTGTATTGATTTGAAGTGATTGTAACTTATAGATATAAGTTGTTAGGTTTTGTGCGCGTGTATGTGTTAGCCCTAATGTTGGCTAACACTTGTGAGTCTCGGAAATGATTCGGCCCTTTTTTGTTGTTCTCAAATCCTTTAACATTTGATTCCATTAACTTAGTTTGTTATGTGATCAAAAGTGTAAGTTATACAAAATCCACGTCATAAAGATGACTTAGGTTTATTATTTAAGGTTTGTCTTGTTATCCCGCTCCCACTTGACTCTTATAGTTACCCCATAATTATAGTCTTTATGTGTTAGATTACTTCGTTTCGATATGAGCCGAAATCAATTGAGCTGAATACCACTGGGCCTTGAACCGAATGTAGTAAGTATGAGCCCAATGAGTAAAATGGGCCCAGTGGATCTCATGAATCAACCCATATGGTGTTGAGCCTATGTAAATGTCGTTGGGCCCAAATCACTATACGCTTAAGTATGTGGGCCGAACAATGGTCATGGCCCGAGGGAATGTGTGGGCTGTACAGAATGGGCCGAGTCCAACGGTTTTGGGCCTGAGGCTAATATGGGCCTAGCAGATGTGTGGGATCATCCTTTGGGCCTAGTTATCCCTAATTGGGCCGATCAGATGTTGCTTTGGGCTGTACATTGCCTCGGCTGGGAAAAGACGACTTCGGCTCCTACTCAACGAACCTATTTGGTTTTACTAGCTAGGGTTCGGCCATGACTACGTATAAGGTTCGGCTAATAAGAAAAAGATGTCTGGTTCGGCTGGTGTTTGTCATGGAAGGTTCGGTTACATCACCTAGGTTCTCCCAGTAGTCAATAGGTTCGCTTGGTTCTCATGGTGGCTAGGTTCGTTACAAGAATTCAGCAGTGAATGCTCGGCTATGCATCTCTCAAGGTTCATGAATGACATCCATGGTTTGTACCTTGCAGCAGGTTCGGCCTACTGTAGTGGGTTCGCTGAGGTGAAAGGTTCGTTTGCTGATGGTTCGTGGCTATACACACACACTCAAGGGTTCGTGGTTACTACAGGGTTCGGCCAATGGTGTAACAGTGCCGTGCATGGGTTCGTGAGGACTCAAAGGTTCAGCCATGCATTCTATCAGCTTCTTCACGAACCTGTCATCTAACCATCACCATCGATCATCTGGATACTAAGGCTGTTTCACGTGTTGTGGTGTATCCGATAGGGTTGTCGAGATGTGTGGTTTCAACAAGAAAGATGGCTAACCGGTTGTCTAAGTGGATCGAACATAACACACATAAAACCCTAAATTTTGTGATCTTTCATGCTCCATACCTCGAATTCCAGTGAGTAACTCCTCAGATCTATTGTACTTCCTTGTAGAGGAGGTCGAGAGCTACGTGTGGACACCAAGAACGCCCATTTTCGTTGAGAAATGACCGAGATATGGAGCTTGGAAGGTTGGAAATGGTGGTGGGAGAGAGGTGGCCGGAATTTTAGTCTAGTGAGAGAGTGAGATGTTGAAAATGAACTCAAAAGCCTCATTTAAGGCTTTAAATACCCCACGGGTATTCGGATTCGTTTCGGTTACTCGGTTCACGTTTTTGTTGCGTTTCCCGAAATTTTACGCGTAATTTATAAATTTTAAATAAAGGTGTTAATTTAATTATTTTGATGAGTTTCAAAATTGTAAAATATTATTTATTTTATTTTGTTAATTTAATTTCGTTCGTGTCGTGTTTCGTTTTCGTTTCGTTTGATCGCGTCACCACCGCGCGTATTCATTCGAATCGTCATTCGAACGAACACGTCAATGTTTTGGATTTCTGACTTTTGTTTTCTACTTCCCAGTCATCATTTTAGAACGTTAAACCCACAGATATGTTTGTGTGAATCGTCACCCACACAAACACGCTGTCAGTTCGTTATTCTGAAACGACACTGCAAATTATGTTTGAATTGTGTTTCCTCGCTGTCGGACTCAACTAAACATCTTTTATCACATTGTTTTCACACTGATTTGTCGGGCATTTGATTGCTGTCATCTATGGATATCAGATCGCAACCGATTTGTTTCTGTTATTCACATGAGCACGGTTGTTTCTCTTGATTAGTTGTGTTAAATGTACTTAGGTTTTCACCTAAACACTAACAACTATTGTTTATAATGAGTGTTGTACTTACGGCATTTAAGTTTACACAAAAATACGTACAACTGTTTCTTGTATTTTGAATTCTGTTAATACAAGTACTGTTCACAAACATGTATTTACACATAGTTACTGTTGAAAGTACACATACCGTACGGACTTGCCGGCCGGTCAGGTACTAGTTGTCACAGTCTCCCTTGTTAAAGAAATTTTGTTCCAAAATTTAAGCATAAAGGTCGGGCTTTACTTGTCGAACAGGTGGGGATACTTTGTTTTCATGTTGTCATCGCGCTCCCAAGTAAATTCTGGTCCACGCTTGGAGTTCCATCAAACCTTTACAATAGGGATACGGCTTCGTTTCAGTTTATTAACTTCACGTTCCATAATCTCTACAGGTTCTTCAATGAAATGTAGTTGCTCATCAACTTGTATCTCTTCCAATGGTATAATCAATGTTTCGTCTGCCAAGCACCTCTTGAGATTTGATACATGAAACACATCATGTACTCCGCTGAGCTCATCAGGGAGTTTGAGTCTGTATGCCACAGGACCTATACTTTGAGTAATCTCAAACGGTCCGACATACCTAGGTGCTAGCTTGCCTTTAGGCCCAAAACGAACTACGCCTTTCCATGGGGACACTTTCAGCATGACTCGGTCACCCACATCGAATTCCAAAGGCTTGCGCCGTTTGTCTGCGTAACTCTTTTGGCGGCTACGTGTTGCTTGTAATCTCTGTTGTATCTGGGCAATCTTATCAGTAGTTTCCTAAATAAGTTCAGGCCTAGTGATTCTGTTATCTCCCACTTCGGTCCAACAAATTGGAGACCGACATTTTCTACCATATAGTGCTTCAAAAGGAGCACATCCAATGCTGGTGTGGTAGCTATTGTTGTAGGAGAACTCAATGAGTGGTAAATGTGTGTCCCAACAACCATCGAAGTCTAGGATGCATGTTCTCAACATATCCTCTAGGGTTTGAATGGTGCGCTCGCTTTGTCCATCCATTTGTGGATGATAAGCGGTGCTCAAGTTAACACGTGTCCCTAAGGATTGTTGCAATGATTGCCAGAACCGCGAAGTGAATCAACTGTCCCGGTCTGAAATAATAGACAATGGCACCCCGTGCCTTACTGTTATTTCATCGACATAAAGTCTCGCTAGTTTCTCCATTTTGTATGTTTCTCTGATTGGCAAAAAGTGTGCGGACTTGGTCAATCTATCAATGATGACCCAAATCGAATCAGGTCCGCTGGAAGTGCGGGGTAGCTTGGTAATGAAATCCATAGCTATTTGCTCCCACTTCCATTGTGGTATCTCTGGTTGTTTCAGCAAACCCGAAGGTTTTTGGTGTTCAGCTTTGAGTTTGGCACATGTGATGCATTTACCAACATAAGTGGCAACATCTTTCTTCATACCCGGCCACCAATAAAACGACCTAAGATCTTGGTACATCTTATCGGCACCAGGATG
Organism: Mikania micrantha; assembly: GCA_009363875.1. Taxonomy (NCBI): domain Eukaryota; kingdom Viridiplantae; phylum Streptophyta; class Magnoliopsida; order Asterales; family Asteraceae; genus Mikania; species Mikania micrantha. Next base: position 7,600,157 of record CM018690.1, on the reverse strand, counting down.
AACTGAATAGCGTGTCTTGTGTGCCTCGTCAAGTATAAGTGTTCGGAGTTCATCTATAGCTGGAATCCAAACACGGTCCAGATAGTAGATAACTCCGTCTTGTTTTGTCTTGAAGTGTTTCTCGGCTCCACAATCGAGCTCGCGTTTCAAATTGTCTCTCGCCACTGCTTCCTGTTGCGCTCTCATGATTTGATCTTTCAGACTTGATTGCACGGTCATTCCCATTGCTCGTACGCGCAAGGGTTTGACTCTTTCCTTCCGACTCAAAGCATCTGCAACAACATTTGCTTTGCCCGGATGGTATTTGATCACACAATCGTAATCACTTAGGAGCTCAACCCAACGTCTCTGTCTCATGTTAAGCTCATTCTGATCAAATATGTGCTATAAACTCTTGTGATCTGTGAAGATAGTGCATTCGGTACCATACAGGTAGTGTCTCCAAATCTTTAAAGCAAAGACAACAGCTCCTAGTTTGAGATCGTGTGTCGTGTAATTCTTCTCATGTACCTTCAGCTGCCGTGAGACATAGGCAATGACCTTGTCTCGTTGCATCAAAACACATCCGAGTCCCTGATGGGAAGCATCACAGTAAACTACAAAGTCATCATTGCCTTCTGGGAGTGTTAAGATTGGAGCATTGCACAATCTTTGTTTTAATGTCTGGAACTGTGACAACTAGTACCAGACCGACCGGCAAGTCTGTACGGTGCGTGTACTATCAACAGTAACTATGTGTAATTCTATGTGCATAAACATTACTTGTATTAACAGGATTCTAAATACAAGAAACAGTTGTGCGTATTTTCGTGTAAACTTAAATACTGTAAGTACAACATACAATTGGAACATTAGTTGTGTGTATTTAAGTGAAAACCTAAGTATAGTTAACACAACAGATCATGAGAAACAACAGTGTTCAAGCGAATAACAATAACAAATCGGTTGCGATCTCATATCCATAGATGACAGGAATCAGATGGCCGACAATTCAATGTGGAAACATGATGTTTAGTTTAGTCCGACAGTGAGGAAACACAATTCAAACATAATTTACAGTGTTGTTTCAGAATAACGAACTGACAGTGTGTTTGCGTTGGTGACGATTCACACAAACATATCTGTGAGTTTAACGTTCTGAAATGATGACTGGGAAGTAGAAAACAAAAGTCGGAAAGCAAAACCATCGTCGTGTTCGTTCGAATGACGATTCGAACGAATACACGCGATGGTGACGCGATCCGACGAAACGAAAACGAAAACACGACACGACACGAAAGAAATTAATTTAATAAAATAAAATAAATAATAATTTACAATTTTGAAACTCATCAAAATAATTAATTTAACTTTTTTTTTATTTATTAAAACTAAATCACGCGTAAAATTCCGGATACGCGACGAAAACGCGAAACGAGCAACCGAAACGAACCCGAATACCCGCGTGGTATTTAAAACCTAAATGAACTTCATTTTCTCATTTCACCACTTTCCACTCTCTCTACACCAAATTTCCGGCCATATTTCCTCTCATTAAAAAACCAAGCTTCAAATCTCATTATCTCACTCGTTTCTCAACGAAAATCGATGATTCTTGAACCCATGCGAAGCTATTGACGTCCTCTACATAGAAGTACAACAGATCTAGAGTTTTAACCAGCCGAAATCGAGGTACGAGGTCATGAATGTCACAAAAAAATAGGGTTTTGTTGCACCCCAAGCCGACCCAACCGATTCCAACTGATTAACTCTGCTATATTCGAACCACATGACCTGGGAAAAAACCTATTCGCTCAATCTTACCATGGAACAGCCTTAGGAGAGGTGGTGGTCGACGAGGATGAAGCTGGGAAGGCTATAGGTTCGCAAGATCAAATTAGCCGAACCTGGCATGCAGCCGAAGCCACCCACCACCGAACCTTTCCATGCTTAGCCGAACCCTTGTCAGCCGAACCCTATTCATGGACACGAACCTCTCCATAACCGCTGAACCTATAGTGCTCAACGAACCCACGAACCCTAGCCATGTACGAACCTTCCTGATTTCATAACCGTCGAACCTAACCATACACGAACCTTCTTCAGCGAATCTATAGGCTTCCACCGAACCATGCATGCCAACATCGACCGAACCTTTTACACTACCCTGCGAACCTAGCTGGACGAACCCTAGAGTTTGTGGGTGTATAGCAGGCCGAACCAGTCGACCAAACAACTCCAAGGTTCGCTGGTGGAACCTGCTGTGGGTTTGTGATATGGTGTAGATGATGACCCCATTAGTGTTATTTAGGTTTGATCAGATTGCGGCCCAAACCGTTAACAGTCCACACCATATGACTGGCCCAAGGCCAAACTATACTTAGCCCACAAACCACTAAATCGGTTCCCATCCTCGGCCCACATTTAGAACATATGACCCATTTTCTGATTCGGCCCACTTACATACATTTGGTCCAATATAAGGACCACAAGGTTTAGTTGTCAATAGTATCAAGAAACAAGTGGGAAATGATGAAATACATGGTGTGGGTAATAGCATATTACAAGGGTGTTAACATAATCATGAACCAAATGGTGTAATTATGAGACAAACATTATAACATTTGATCTACAACCTAAGTTATACTTAGAACTTCTTTTGTCAAATTAATGAATTATATGACAACCTATAATCAATGACCAAACAAGGTAACTTAAACCTAGTGGGATAGATGTAGCAAGCCTACACTAACTAAGTAAGGCCAAATGGAGAATTGAGACCAAGAGGTGACAAACAAAGTTAGGGATAACACATACACGCACACAAATCAAAATGATTTATTACTTATAAGTTAAATCCTACGTGAAATCAATACAGGATCATGAAACTAACCACGAGAAACGACAAAGAGCGTGTGCATTCTTTCTTTTAAGCTAAGTCAACCCTACAACAACAAGGTGAGTTCATATGCCCCTTTTCTTTCAATCTTAACTGATTTTCAACCTTCGGGGCTGAGAAACATGCTTACTTTTATTTACTTAAAAGTTTTGCTTAACAAAGTGCTATTACATTGATTTTAGATAATACTTAATTGTTTATTACCGCTTATCATTGTATACATGCTTGTATGATCATGACATGACAGGGATAATCGGATGAACAAGATAATATATCTGATAAATTCATCAACACATTAGAATAATATAGTTATAAGATTTTATCTTATAACACTCAGTTATTCTTACATAAACAGACATTGGAACAATCACAGGCAAACATATGAATGTTATAAATATATTACATATCTTTGTAATAACATTCGACACAAGAGTTAAGTAAGTGTAATAGGACAAGTCCTTTTAACACTTAGCTTTACAACTCAACACATATTACAAGAGAACACGGAACCAAGAATGATAATCATGATAATGTAACTTCATGATAACAACATCATTCACTCAAATAATTAACATAATGAAATAAGACAAGTTCTTATTGAACTTTGTTAATAACACAGAGAACATATGACAATGAGAACAATAACACAGATGAACACAATTACAGTTAGTTACTATTGACCTGTTGTATTATATCACTTCAATCATGTGCCATTTATACAAGTTGATCATGTAAGTCCCTATAATTCGCTGACCAGTTAGTTTGACGTGACTAAACCGACGATAGCATAGTGGTACCATAGGTTTGACAAACCTCTAGCTTGTAGGGCTAGTATGTTGATCGTATTGATTCATTGGCCGGTAACGTATGACCGGTGACAGGGCGACTTCAAGTCAGGTTCTGGAAAGCGACGTATGACCGATGGAGTTCTAGTAGTGATGTGCTGGGATGTTGGCTAGGGCTTAGTTCCCTTACATATGCCCTATATATAAGCATCACTACCAGGATGATATATTACTTGTAAATATAACTATTGAGAAACCATTGGGTGAACAGGCGAAACAAATATCATACAAGTAACATAATATACATTGTGATTATGCATGTGAATGAATCAAGGTTTTCAATTAACATACTTATGAACTCACCAACATAGTGTTGACTTTGTTTAAATGCATGTTTTCTCAGGTGATGAACAGGTGTAGGTACTTACATGCAAGGAGTAAGCTAGTGGACTTTTAGAAGACCTAGCTTTATTTTGTATTGCATGCTTTTGGTGACAAGAACAATGGATCATCTTTTGTATATCTTGTACATATCTTGATTAAATTATGAACGATACATTGTAATTTAATCTTGTAATTCTATGTCATGGATGTGTTAGCATTTCTCACTTATTTATCATGTGCTATGTAAACAATCTGATCATTTGATTATCACTCATGATATCGCGCCCCGGGAACCTTCCGCCCGACGGGAAAACCCGATCCGTTCCCGCCGGCCCGGGGTGTGACAGGAACGCCTCTTCTTGTTTCTGTGTCCACACAAAAGGTTCAGACTTTTGTGTGAGCTTGGTGAGAGGCAAGGCTATCTTAGAGAAATTCGAAATGAAACTCCTGTAATAACCTGCCAATCCCAAGAATTATCTGATCTTTGTCGGTGTTGTCGGCACATCCCGGTTCTTGATTGCTTCAATCTTGGCAGGATCCACATGAATACCATTACTGTTAATCACGTGAACCAAGAACTGAACTTCTCTTAACCAAAATTCACACTTAGAGAATTTGGCATAGAGTCGTTCCTCTTTCAGGAGTTCCAAGACTGTTTTGAGATGTTGTTCATGTTCCTTCTCGTTCTTTGAATAAATCTGTATATCATCAATAAAGACGATAACAAACTGATCTAAATACGGCTTGCACACCCGGTTCATCAAATCCATGAACACTGCCGGTGCGTTCGTCAATCCGAATGGCATCACCATGAACTCGTAGTGACCATATCGGATACGAAAGGCCGTCTTTGGTATGTCTTCCTCTTGAATCCGGAGCTGATGATAACATGATCTCAGGTCTATCTTTGCAAAAAAATGTGCTCCCTGTAACTGATCAAACAAATGATTAATCCTCGGTAACGGGTACCGATTCTTGATGGTGAGTTTGTTGAGTTCTCTGTAATCAATACACATCCTGAAAGATCCATCTTTCTTTTTAACAAACAGAACCGGAGCTCCCCATGGGGAAAAGCTCGGTCGGATAAATCCTTTGTCGAGTAACTCTTGTAATTGATTGGACAACTCCTGCATTTCTGATGGTGCAAGTCTATAAGGAGACTTAGCCATAGGAGTCGCTCCCGGAATCAAGTCGATTCGAAACTGCACCGATCTCTCGGGTGGCAGTCCCGGTAAATCATCCGGAAACACGTCCGTATAGTCTTTCACAATGAGTACATCTTGAATCTTGATTGCTTTCTTGTCTTTCTCGATCACGTGAGCTAGAAATCCAACACATTGTTTTCTGAGGTACTTCCGAGCCTTCATGCACGATATTATCTTGACACTGCGTTTCGCTTGGTCTCCACGAATCTCCAATATCTCATTGTTCTCCACTGGAATGCGTAGTAGTTTATCAGAACAGATGAACTTAACTCGGTTAAGAGATAGCCAATCCATTCCGATGATGATGTCGAAACTGCCCAGCTCCATCGGTATCAAGTCGATGGAAAATGTGTGATCGCCAAGTGTTAGTGGGCAATTCCTAAATATTGTGTCTACTGTGATCTGTTTGCCGTTCGCTATCTCAATAGTGTAAGGGGAGTCTAACAATTCCTTAACATAATAAGATGGCATGCAAATTCGGATGAGATGAAACTCTGATCCGCACCAGTGTCAAATAATATGGATGCATAGAAGTCAGATAAGAGAAATGTACCCGTGATCACTTTCGGGTCCTGTCGAGCATCAACAGCTCCAATTTGAAAGGTTCTACCTCGTGCTGCTGGAGCCCTTTGTTGGTTTCTCTTGGGGTAGTCCCGAGAGAAGTGACCAGGTTCTCCACAGTTGTAGCAGGACCTGTTATCAGCAGTAGCAGCAGTAGCTGCGTTGTTGTTTCTGTTCTGAGCCCTCGGGCTCCTGCATTGGGCCAACAGATGACCAAACTTCCCATAGTTTGTGCAGTGTCTGCACTGGAGGTTTGGTAAGTGATGATACTGGCAAGAGTTGCACAAAGGTGCTATGCCAGTGTATGGCATTCTGATCTGTAGTGGTGGTTGATTGAGCATAGGAACTTGGGTGGTAGCAGCAAAATTTCTAGCCACCTTCTATTTCTTAGCCGGCCTCCTGTCCGACTTCTTTGAAGTTCCAACTTTGGCTGAGTCAGCCTCTTTCTTGAAGTATCCAGAAGCAACCATCATATTTGTCAGAGATGCTGACAGAGTAACAGCCAACTCCATGGTGGTAGGATGGGCAGAAATCACATGCCCCTGAATGCAAGACGACAGTCCCCCGACATACCGTTCGATTCTCTTCTCAAGTGTTGGCACCACATCCGGTGGCAATGTAGCCAGCTCATGAAATCGGGTGGTGTAGGCTAGATGCCCAGAGCCAACCATGACTAGGTTGAGCAGTTCAGTCTCAACCTTCTTCAGTTCATTCCTTGGGCAAAACTCTGCCCTCAGCATCTCCTTGAAGTCATCCCAAGGCATAGACTGGGCTTCATCCCTGCCCCTGATCTGAACCTGAGCGTTCCACCAAGTTAACGCTCTCTTGTGAAATGAACCCGCAACATATTTAACCTTGTTTTGCTCAGGACAGCCACTGATGCCTAAAGTAGTCTCCATCTTCTCGAGCCACTGGATCAATCCAACGGCTCCTTCACTGCCACTAAAGCTAGGCGGCTTGCAACCTACAAAGTTCTTGTAGGCATAGTCCTGATTCTGTCGAGTGTTACCGCTGCCCTCTCCAGATGAGTTGGCAACATTGTTGCTGTTGTTGTTGATCCGGTTCATCATCTTGGGAATCACATCCCTCAGTTGGCTAGTCAGTAGAGTGGCCAGTGCTATAGTAGCTGGATCCAACTGATGAAGTGGTGGTGGTGGAGGAGGAGGTGGATGTGTAGGAGAGTCAGTCGGTGTCAAAGAATGAGGAGCAGAGTCCTTTGGTGGTAGTGGCAATAAAGTTGGTGGTCTTCTTGGCGGCATTCTGATCATAACCGAAAGAGAATCGGTTAGTGTAGTGATCAGATGCAGAAGACACATGCAAATAAAATCCTACGTCACATGATCTCTATATGAGGGTCCCTAGGTTATAGTCTAGGCCAAATCGTTTAAGTAATATGACCTATATTTCTCTATAACCATGGCTCTGATACCAATCTGTCACACCCCGAGCCGGCGGGCTGGATCGACTTTCCCGCCGGGTGGAAGGTTCCCGGGGCGTGATATCGTGAGAGATAATCGAAGTGATCAGATTGTTTACATAGCACATGATAAATAAATGAGAAATGCTAACGCGACAATGATATAGAATTACAAGATTAAATTACAATGTATCGTTCATAATTTAACCAACTAAATCTACCCAAAAGAATTAATGAAACTATATATGGTATCTGTACAAGATATACAAAAGATGATTCATTGTTTTTGTCATCAAAAACATGCAACACAAAATGAAGCTAGGTCTTCTAAGAGTCCACTAGCTTAGTCCATGCATATAAGTAGCTACACATGTTCATCACCTGAGAAAACATGCATTTAAACAAAGTCAACACTAGGTTGGTGAGTTCATAATTATGTAAATTGAAAACCTTGATTCATTCACATTCACAATCACAATGTTAATCATGTTACTTGTATGTTATTTGTTTCACCTGTTCTCCCAATGGCTTCTCAATAGTTATATTCACAAGTAATATATCGTCCTAGTAGTGATGCTTATATATAGGGCATATGTAAGGGAAGTAAGCCCTAGCCAACATCCCACCACATCACTACTAGAACTCCACACTACTTGCAATACAACTATTGATTTCCATTCCGATTCCTCATGTTCATCTCATTATTGATCACCTGTGATATCATGTATAGAATAATATAATGATAGAATTGTAGTTATCAAACCGAAGTATTGATAACCATTATATGTATTAAGGATATTAGATTTACTTAATATGTTCCTTGTATTATTCTATTGCTTATGGGGTTAATTGTTGATTCACTTTTAAATGTTAAAAGTGTTAATTAACCACTTGTCATTTGTTATCAATGCGAAGTGCATAGAGCCTAAAAGGAATCCATTGCAATCCTCACGTAATCAGATTTCAATGCATCTGATTTACCTCTACCACTTGGTGATCCCATTACCCTCATCGAAACTGTTACTAATAATATGACATGAGAGAAAATAAATTCCTCAGTCTACTAGTCCACAGGTAACGATGGATTGTGTACATCGATGTTAGTGTTTATTCTCATTGTGGGATGTTCCCATGTTGTTAACAAGGTTGAATAAGAACTTGTCTTATTACGTTATGCTAATCATTATGTGAATGATGTTGTTATCATGAAGTTACGTTATCATGATTATCATTCCATGTAATCCATATGTTCACCATATAATCCTTAAGCCGTAGTAAGAACTAGTCTTACTACCCTTAAGTGACGCAGGTGGTGGATAATCAATGCTCCATGTTATCGTATAACATGTTTTAAGATGTAAACTAAGCGTTATAAGTACTTGACTTATCACACTTAGTTAATTTTAATGTTGAATGGTATTATGAAGATGTATTATCTTCTAACCATTCATGTGTTTTGTAATGTCATCATGTTTCTCTGTAATTGTTCTCAATGTTTGTTTATGCATGAATTTTATCAATGTTTGCTCATGTAGGAATAACTAAGTGTTGTAAAATAAATCTTACAACTATGTTATTCTAATTTGTTAATGAAATAAGAAGATATATTATCCCATTTATCTGATTATCCCTGTCATATCATGATCATACAAGCATGCATACAATGATAAGTGATAATAAACAATTTAATATTATCTAAATCAAAGTATAAGCAATATGTTAAGCAAAACTTTTAAATAAATAAAAGTAAGCATGTTTCTCAGCCCTGAGAGTTTAAAATTAGTTAAGATTAAAGAAAAGGGGCATATGAACTCACTTTGTTAATCAAGTGTATTGATTTCAAGTGATTGTAACTTATAGATATAAGTTGTAAGGTTTTGTGCACGTGTATGTGTTAGCCCTAATGTTGGTTAACACTTGTGAGTCTCGAAAATGATTCGGCCCTTTTTTTGTTGTTCACAGATCCTTTAACATTTGATTCCATTAACTTAGTTTGTTATGTGATCAAAAGTGTAAGTTATACAAAATCCACGTCATAAAGATGACTTAGGTTTATTATTTAAGGTTTGTCTTGTTATCCTGCTCCCACTTGACTCTTATAGTTACCCCATAATTATAGTCTTTATGTGTTAGATTACTTCATTTCGATATGAGCCGAAATCAATTGAGCCGAATACCACTGGGCCTTGAACCGAATGTAGTGAGTATGAGCCCAATGAGTAAAATGGGCCCAGTGGATCTCATGAATCAACCCATATGGTGTTGAGCCTATGTAAATGTCGTTGGGCCCAAATCACTATACGCTTAAGTATGTGGGCCGAACAATGGTCATGGCCCGGGGGAATGTGTGGGCTGTACAGTATGGGCCGAGTCCAACGGTTTTGGGCCTGAGGCTAATATGGGCCTAGCAGATGTGTGGGATCATCCTTTGGGCCTAGTTATCCCTAATTGGGCCAATCAGATGTTGCTTTGGGCTGTACATTGCCTCAGCTGGGAAAAGACGACTTCGGCTCCTACTCAGCGAACCTATTTCGTTTTACTAGCTAGGGTTCGGCCATGACTACGTATAAGGTTCGGCTAATAAGAAAAAGATGCATGGTTCGGCTGGTGTTTGTCATGGAAGGTTTGATTACATCACCTAGGTTCGCCCAGTAGTCAATAGGTTTTCTTAGTTCTCATGGTGGCTAGGTTCGTTACAAGAGTTCAGCAGTGAAGGCTCGGCTATGCATCTCTCAAGGTTCGTGAATGACATCCATGGTTCGTGCCTTGCAGCAGGTTCGGCCGACTGTAGTGAGTTCGCTGAGGTGAAAGGTTCGTTTGCTAATGGTCCGTGGCTATACACACACACTCAAGGGTTCGTGGTAACTACAGGGTTCGGCCAATGGTGTAACAGTGCCGTGCATGGGTTCGTGAGGACTCAAAGGTTCGGCCATGCATTCTATCAGCTTCTTCACGAACCTGTCATCTAACCATCACCATCGATCATTTGGATACTAAGGCTGTTTCACGTGTTGTGGTGTATCAGATAGGGTTGTCGAGATGTGTGGTTTCAACAAGAAAGATGGCTAACCGGTTGTCAAAGTGGATCGAACAAAACACACATAAAACCCTAAATTTTGTGATCTTTCATGCTCCATACCTCGAATTCCAGTGAGTAACTCTTCAGATTTGTTGTACTTCCTTGTAGAGGAGGTCGAGAGCTACTCGTGGACACCAAGAATGCCCATTTTCGTTGAGAAATGACCGAGATATGGAGCTTGGAAGGTTGGAAATGGTGGTGGGAGAGAGGTGGCTGGAATTTTAGTCTAGAGAGAGAGTGAGATGTTGAAAATGAACTCAAAAGCCTCATTTAAGGCGTTAAATACCCCACGGGTATTCGGATTCGTTTCGGTTACTTGGTTCACGTTTTCGTTGCGTTTCCGGAAATTTTACGCGTAATTTGTACATTTTAAATAAAGGAGTTAATTTAATTATTTTGATGAGTTTCAAAATTGTAAAATATTATTTATTTTATTTTATTAATTTAATTTCGTTCGTGTCGTGTTTCGATTTCGTTTCGTCAGATCGCGTCACCACCGCACGTATTCGTTCGAATCGTCATTCGAACGAACACGTCAATGGTTTGGCTTTCTGACTTTTGTTTTCTACTTCTTAGTCATCATTTCAGAACGTTAAACCCACAGATATGTTTGTGTGAATCGTCACCCATGCAAACACGCTGTCAGTTCGTTATTCTGAAACAACACTGCAAATTATGTTTGAATTGTGTTTCCTCGCTGTCGGACTCAACTAAACATCCTGTTATCACATTGTTTTCACACTGATTTGTTGGCCATCTGATTCCTGTCATCTATGGATATCAGATCGCAACCGATTTGTTTCTGTTATTCACATGAACACGGTTGTTTTTCTTGATTAGTTGTGTTAACTGTACTTAGGTTTTCACCTAAACACTAACAACTATTGTTTATAATGAGTGTTGTACTTACGGCATTTAAGTTTACACAAAAATACATACAACTGTTTCTTGTATTTTGAATTCTGTTAATACAAGTACTGTTCATAAACATGTATTTACACATAGTTACTGTTGAAAGTACACATACCGTACGGACTTGCCGGCCGGTCAGGTAGTAGTTGTCTCAACCCACTTGAAAACTTAGGGAAAACACCTCACAAGCTCTTAGAATGAAGTAGGAACCAAGGGGATGCCATTACCTAGTGCAAAAATTCGATTTTGTGAGTTGTAGTTCGAAGAACCCGACTGGCTGAATGGCCCAAGCAGCTCGCCGAATGGCTAGAGCGAAACAGCTTAGGCCGAATGGCCACCTTGGCTCATTCGCTGCCCCTTTGGTTCGGCCCAACAGATTCGGCACCACCTCATTCGCTTGGCAGACTACATTCGGCCCAAGGCCATTCGACCATGCTCTTATTCGGCAACCTCCCATTCGCCCCAAGATAACTACATTCGGCCAAAATCAATCGGGCTAAGCCATTCGCACACCCTACTCCTTCGACTAAGCCACATTCGGCTAAAAACCATGTGGCCAGCCATTCGCCTAGGTGTTCCACCGATTGACTAGGTCCTATTCGGCTAAGGTTCCATTCGGATGGGATGACCTTTTCGGCCTAACTCACGAGCATGGGGTGTGTGCTTGCATGGGGTTACTAGGGTTTCTTAATAAGGAACTAAACTAGATTTAACTAAAAGTGATAAGTTAAGTAATCTTTAATGATAAAGATTAAATCACAAATTTTTCTTGGCCAAACAAAAGTCGAACATATATTGTGCTTATCACCTGGGGATTTAATAAAACAACATACTACGTGACAACACTAAGGCTTTTAACTATTTCAAACACAAAGCTTGAAAAGTCAAGTATCTAACAAAGTGTTAGTATAAATTACTAACACCCAATACTTAGTTGAGTATTGAATCACTTACAACCAAGTTAGACATTTCTACGGGAATCCTGAGAAGGTTGTACATACAAATGATGCAAGGAGCAAAAAGAAAGCTAAGACTAAACTTTGGGAATAGAGTTAATCGAATGGGATTAACTTAAAGTCTAACAAATTAAGCTATGATTTTCTTAAGAACTCATTGTAATTTTATCAAATGAAATCAATAATAAACTATATTAAATTAATTTAAATGATATCTAACTTAAGATTTAATTAAAACAAATTGTTTTACAAATACTTAATCAGAGTCATACGGGATCACGGGTTTTTTTTATGGGTAACACCTTAGATTAGTTAAAAGGAATCCTAGAAAACTCATTAGCAGCATAGGACACTTAGTTGCACACTGAGACCAAAACCCTAGTTTTTGTCTATTATAACGACTTACCGTATTCGAACCTCTTAAAACAACTCAGGTGTTGAAGATACTTAAGCTACAAACAAAGAGCGCGCATTATCTGCGGTAATCTATACTTAGCAACACAGGTGAGTTCATTTGTCCCTTTTCTAACTATTTTGATTTTACTTCGGGACTGAGAATCATGTTATACATTTTAAACAAATGTTTAAATGATTTATAAATGCTTTTATACTGAGTCATAATGCTAACACTAATGCTTGTTACATTTATTCTAAATGCTAAAAGTTAAGGCTAATACTAAATGCTAATGCTATAAGCTAATACTAAATGCTAGTGTTATATGCTAATACTAAATGCTAATGCTACAATGCTAGTGCTATATGCTAATATTAAATGCTAATGCTCTATGCTAATACTAAATGCTAATGCTATAAGCTAATACTAAATGCTAGTGCTATATGCTAATACTAAATGCTAATGCTAGTGCTATATGCTAATACTAAATGCTAATGCTATATGCTAATACTAAATGCTAATGCTATAAGCTAATACTAAATGCTAATGCTATAAGCTAATACTAAATGCTAATGCTATATGCTAATACTAAATGCTAATGCTACATGCAAATACTAAATGCTAAAGCTAACACCATATGCTAAAGCTACAAATTGATGCTAAAAGCTAATGATGAAGCTATTTACTAATGCTACGGGGAAATGCTAAAGTTAGTGCTAAAAGCTTATGATTCTATGTTAATGCTACATACATATATGCTAATTGCTTACAACTACGAATGCTATAAACATTTGTATGCTTAAATGCTTGCCATGCTAAAACAATGGTTTGGCCTCTCAGTGCTTGCCTTACCGGTTGTGAAGTTAGTACTTGTGCACAAGATACGTAAATGCTATATGAATGATATAAACTTGTATGCTAAAGCTACCGGCTTTGGTGGAATATACTGATTTGGTCTCTCAGTGCTTACCAAAGGGTGTTCTCCATAGTCGGGACTTGAAGGAACAGACCGTCAGCCTCTCGGTGCTTGCCATAGGGTGACCTTCATAGTCAGGACTTAGAGGAACAGACTGTTGGCCTCTCAGTGCTTGCCATACAGTGATTCCTCAATGTCCACTCATGCTATAAACTTAAACATAATGCTAAAGCTATTGGATATTATAGAATGGACCAACTGGCCTCTCAGTGCTTGCCAGGGGGTGTTCTTTGTAGCTAGGACTATTGTAGATCAGACCTTTTGGCCTCTCAGTGCTTGCCAAAAAGGGTGTTCTCCATGGTCAGGATTATGAGGAGTAGACTGATGGCCTCTCAGTGCTTGCCATACAATGACTTCTCATTTTCCACTAATGTTGTAAACTTAACGGAAATGCTAAAGCTATGAATGAAATGGATGGTAGGTAAGACGCTTAATTATCATTAACAACAATGTCCTATGTGGCTTAGTATGTGGTGGGACGACGTCTGGGCGGGTTGTAGGCTCGACTCAGGGGTATGCCCTATATATAAGCATACCGAGTTGGATGATACAGGTGGTGTTAATGAGGTTAAGGTTTTACCGAAGAGGTTTGCAAAACTATTTTTCAAATACTAAAATTATATGAACTCACCAACCATTGTGTTGACTTGGTTTTCTTACATGCTTTCTCAGGTGATGCACAGGTTTAGGCTAAAGCTTTTGGATTGCATGCTAAGCTGCCTAGATAGAGGACCTAGTTGATTTTTGGAAGCACATATTTTGTTATTAATACGAATTACTTTTGGATGTCTTGTACAGTTAGAAGATAGAAAACATTTGATTCTTTTGATACGTTTACCGGGTTAAATTACTGAACATTGATATTGTAATTTAACTTTGTAATCCTAGGTTAATGCTTTATTGTGCTTTAGTTATTCTTAACATTGATGCTATGTAAACAATCTGATCATCACGATTATCACTCACGATATCGCGCCCTGAGAACCTTCCGCTCGGCGGGGAACACGATCCGTCCCGCTGGCTCGGGGTGTGACAGCAACAATCCAGGGATGGGTGACCTCCTTGGGAAGTTTTCACCGGGGCAACCGAAGGCAAAACCGTGAGCTCCGAGTGAGCAAAGCGGACAATATTGATGGTTGATGGGGCTGGATGTTACATTTTTTTCTCAAAACTTACAACGATGATAACTTTCAAACAGTGATGAATTTACGCAAACTTTTAAAATAAGAAGTTGTTCTAAATGTGTCTACAATGATGTTAAAAAAATCGAAGATTTGGCTTAATCTTGACGGGTTATTTTGGGTTATTGCATATTTAGTGGGTTACTATTTTATCCTTCCCCTATGTATATATGTGTGTGTGTATACACATAGGAATTTTAATATTATAAAAACCCGATCTTAAAGAGAAAACATTTAAACCCTATGTGTACCGTCGATCAAACTTTAATTAGATTTATCTTTATTTAATTAGAATGAGTATATTGGTAAAAATATCACCCTCTCTCTTTCTTTATAACATAACATCATCATCTTTTCTATTTCTAATCATTCCATCTCTCTTTCACACACATTTTTCTTTCACACATTTTTTTATTTCAAATTCTTTTAAATATTACTGAAAATTAATTAAACATGTTTAATATTATTAAGTATGTTTTAAAATTAGTAAAAATTGAAATGTTTACACATGTGTATTCTTTTTGAATACTAGTGAAAATTAATTACACATGTTAAAATTGTGTAATTATAGATATTTGAGTCAAGTGTGCTTATTTATTAAAACTTGTAAATTTTTAGATCTGTTAAGCATGTTTAATTTTTTAATACTATTAAAATTTATTTTTTTATAACAAAGTACACATTTTTGTTGTGTTTTTTGTTCTTAAATAAACAGGTTTTTTTAGTTTGTTTTAAAACTACACATTTTTTTCGTGTTTTTTGTTCTTAAAAATTGTTTTTGATAATTTAAAAAAAAACTACACATGTATAGTGTCTGACTGTGTGTATTTTTTTTATTACTACACATGTGTAGTTTAAGAATTTTGTAGTTGTTTTATTGAATTTGAATCTGTTACACATTTGTATTTTTTTTGAATATTAGTAAAAAGTTAATTACACATGTTTAGTATTATTTTATATTTTTTAACTTGTAAATTTTTAAAAGTTGTAAATTTTAAATCGGTTAAACGTGTTTAATTTTTTTAATATTGCTGAAAATTTATTTTGTATAAAAAATACACATTTTTTGTTTTGTTTTTTGTTCCTAAAAAACGAGGTTTTTTCAATTCGTATAATACTACACATTTTTTTATGTTTATTATTCTTATAAATCGTTTTTTATACATTTTTGTTGTTTTCATATTCTAAAAAATATATATTTTTTAACTTAAAAAAAAATACACATGTGTGGTTAATTTCAAATATATAGAGAGAAAAAGAAAAATCTCTTTTACCCCTTATAAGGTTAAAAGAGATATTTTCCACTTAAAACCCCTAATAAAATATTCAATTTTAATTGTGTATCACAAGTTTTTTTTCTTTTTAATTAATTAAAGTATAAAATAAGTTTGATCAAACGGTCCACGTAAAGTTTAAAAGTTTTAACTTTAAGATCGAGTTTTCAAAGTATTTAATCAGAAAGAGAGCAAGGTTCATAAAAATTCCTTATTTTTGAGAAAATCAAGAAAACTCATGCTAACCAATAAATGTTTAAAAAGTTTTTTTGATTATTTTTTGTTATTAAACGATATAATATAATTTTTTTTTTAAAAATATGTATATCACGAAGTTACAGATATGTAATAACAAAAAATACAAATATTTTTTTTACTTTTTTTACATTTCTGATCTAATAATAAAAAGAAATAAAAAAGAAAAAGTGAAAAATTAATTATTAATGATTGTGATTTTTTCTTACTTTTCTCTAAAATGATGGTTTCTTTTATGAACCCTCCTCCTCTCTCTCTCTCTCTATATATATATATATACACATATAAAAGATCAAATAAGAAGAAATTTTTGCCTAAAAAGATTAAGAAGTAATAAAATTTTGACATATGATATGACAATTTAAATATAACATCTTATTTTTTATACTATATTTTTATTTTTTTGTGTTAAATTCTTTTTTCATACTGTATTTTTGTTTTTGTAATGAAAAATTTATTTTTTTGTACTAGATTTTTATTTTTCTATTGTTAGATTTTCTGATTTTGTTACTGGATTTTGTTTTTTTTTTTTGTATTGTACTTTTGTTTTTATTATTTTTAGCATGTCATATGTCAAAATTTTATTGGTTCTTACACTTTTCAGCTAAAAATTTCTTCTTACTGGATCTAACTCAGACACACTCGTCACACATATATATATTATATAAGAAGTATTTTTTTAATAAATATTTATATAAGAAAAATGTTTAATATATATATATAGAAAAATTAATTCTTTATGAACTTTATAAATTTAAATTTGTAAAATTTTTCTGTAAAAATAAAATTTTTAAAAAGGTTTATAGATTAAAAGTTATAAAAAGAATAATATTTCAGGGTCCAAAACCACTACCTTCTAAGGCTCGAACCCACGACCTACTGATTGGAAACAAGTGATTAAACCAGCTGGACTAGAGCCTTGAAAACGAAAGGAACCCATTCAACTAAATTTAAACTCAAAGTCACGGTTCTCATGGTTTTTCTCTTAATTAGTTCCCTTTTGTTTTTGTCACCTTTGGCCCTTAACTTATTATTAACCCTTTTTAAGTTTTATAAATTTTGTAAAATGAGTTTAAATTTTATAAAAACTAATATAAAAAATATATATGTATTTATGGATGTTTTATCATTAATTTAATATTATATTAAAATTTTATAATTAAATTATATGCATACTTTATATATAAACAAGTTCTAAATTTTTTTTGGGTTTTATTATAAATTTATTTTATAATTTACAAATAATCTTTTTAATATGAGTTTTTACCATTGTCAATCTAACTTGTAAATATTTAAATATTTATACATATATACATACATATATACATACATGTATGTATGTACATTTAAAATTGTTAAATTGTTCTCTCACACACACTATATATAGGTTAGGGTTAGGCTAAAAAGGAGAAAAACTATAAAAAATGTAGGAAGAAATCTGAGTCATTGATTTTTAAGATGAATGGTTGTAAGTGTGCTACGTCATTGTAGAGAATTAAGGAGAATTTAAGTGGTTGGAGGGGTATAATGGGTATTGTAGCCATTTGACTTTTTAACAACTTCCCCCTATTTTTTTAAATGTTTATAACTTTTTTATACATTATTTTTTTTAAATTTAAACCATAAAATCCAACATTTTTTAATCTTTTCAACGAGTATAATATTGCTATATATAGAAACCCGACCTAAATTGATATATATGAATTTTGTATTTTATGGTGTTTTCTAAATGTTCACAATACTGAACACAAAAAACATAATAATATATTCAGCTTTGATCTCATGAATATCCGAACAACATAAACATAATAAAATACTTTGAAAAACACCATAAAATGTAAACAATATAAAAAAATTTTAAAAAACACCATAAAATGTCCTGTTTTATTTTCATTAACACATGGATATCATAAACACCATAAAATGTTAACACCATAAAACAATTCGAAAGACACCATAAAATGTACATATGCATTACAAAAAAAAACCATAAAATTCTATTTAAATAACATTTGAAAAACACCATAAAATGAACAGTTCGTAAAACTCGGTTTAAGTTAATATTTTTATTTTTAAAAAATATATTAATATTATACTCAGAAAGGTAAAAAAACGCTTGATTTTATGATGTAATTTTTTTAAAAAAATAGAGCGTTTAAAAAAATGAGAGAAATTTGCATGTGACTTGCATATGTAAGTTCATTTTTTGTTTTGACATGTTTACCCTCAGGTTTCTAATCCACATGCCATTATTTTGTGGCTTCTTATGCTTTTTAAGGTTTTAAGCCTTTTAGAATATTCTTACCCTATATATATATAAAGCTCGTAGATCCAATTTCGAAATGACAAACATAACTTTTCATAAATGTTAACATTTATTACATGAATTGACTAAAGGTTACAACGTCAAATTTAATAACTAAATATGAAAATTAGGTCCCGCAGCGAAATAGGGGTTTGAGGAGGGTCAGGGGGTTTTTCTAGTGAGGTTTCCTCCTGAGTGGTTGTGGTAACTCATGTGAGGGTCCAGGTAACTAGACCTTGGTGACATGACCTGGAAACAGTTGGTTCACACGATTGAGACATTCGCCGTTCAAAAAAAATATAAAAATTAGGTCTTATTACTTTCTTTAAGTGGGTTATGATTGCACATATATTTAGTTAAATCATTAATTACTAATTGTATTTCATCACAGGTAATGTATATTGCGTTATTTGAGTATTATTTTATTATTTTTTGCTTTAAAATGATTTTAAATTAGGCTTTATCTAATTTGTCAAATTTTCGTGGGGTCGGGGACATCGGATCATACATATTACATTAAAAATTAAAAGTTAATGGGGTTGGTAAAATCTCATACCCAAATAGTGGGTATGCCCCTACGTACGTACGTACGTTCGTATGTATGTATATTATGTTAAATTCGGTAATATCTTCAACGTATAGAGAAAAAATTAACAAATAAAGACGAGTGTACAATTCACACAAGCATTAATAAAGCAGTATTACATTGATGCTGGTGGTCTTTTATGTGAAAACGATTCAAATATGAAACAATTGATGTTATTAAACCAGAAAACTATATAAGTGCATACACGTTGCCTAAACAACTAATAATTATCACTAGTGACGGAACTTGAACGCTCTGAAAAGGGGGCGAAAAATTACCGGAGCCAGAATACATGTTAATTTTTTTAAGTCGAGAGGGGGGTAACCTCTATTTTTAACTAAAAATTAACCTTTAGCCAAAAATTTAACATTACAGACGAAATGTACACTCGTCTTTAATTATTTGTTAATTTTTTCTTTAACTAAAATTACATTTTACTCTTTCTTTTATATAATATCCGCTTTAAGTGTTGAATATGGAAACAATCAACTTAAAAAAGACAAATTACATATATCTAACTTAAGTTGTTAGATGGCTTCTTGCTGTAAATTACGTGTTTGCAAGACTATAATCGAATCATAGAGACGATCATGAAAATAAAAACACAAAGGCAAATACAAGATAAACATTAGTTTAATAAATGAAAAACCTAAAAATAAATTATTACAAAAAAAAAAGTTTTAATAAATTTTTGTCAAAATTAAAATAATCTAATTTTTGTAACCAAGATGGAAAAAAAATAAATAAAAGTTGTAAGAAATTTTTGTGTTGAAAATTATAACACTTAATTTGTGACTAGAAGGAAAAACGAAAAGTGTGTCCAAAGGTGAAATACTCAAACTTTTGTAAGTAAAATAAAAAATAAAAAAACTATTATTAAAACTTTTATGGCTAAATAAAGAACCAAAAGCTTTTTTTACTATACCATGATATATATTACTCATACTTTTTGAGCAAAATAAAAAAATTATAGGTTTTCGTTCAACTTTTTGTGCCCCAAAAAAAATAGTTGTTGTAATAGTTAACGTAAAAAAATCGAATACAAAGGCAAATATAATGATAAACAAAAGGTTCATAAATGAAAAATCAAAAACTGAAATATTAGAAAAAAGGAATAATATCATATATCCCCTTATTAAACATCAAAATTATATATATTCCCAATGCTAAACTAAAATTACAAATAGCCCCATGTTCCAAAATTGCCCTTTATTAAGGAGAAATATGTAAATTGTTTTTAGTTAGTTCATTAAGGGTAAAATAGGAAATACATGATTTGTTTTTTAATAAAATGGATTAATATGTAATATATTTGGTTTATAAAGGGAAAATATGTAATTTAGTTTTATTATTGGATAAATATGTAATAAATGATTTTAGGAAGGGCATATATGTAATTGACCCTAGAAAAAAAAGTTGTGAACAATTTTTTTAATCTAAAATTAGATAGTCCAACTTTTGTGTTCAAAATGGAAAGAAAAAAAAAGCTATACAATGTGTTCAAAATAAATAAACCAAAGTTGGATTCCAAATTTTGAATGCTCAAACAAGCCCAACTGTTTTCTCACATTGGATTACCGACCTCAATGTAGCAGTCGTCTTCTACAATTACCAATACACACTATGATTGCAAGCAAACAACAAGCATAACATGTCACCAAGTTAGTCCCCTTCATCCTATATCATTGATTTCCTAATCGATCGTTCAGGTGTTGATCTTAGCATGTTCAACCTCGTTCTAAAGTTCTTGAACAGCCTTAAGGTTCATTTTCTTGTTTAAAGAATTTTTTTTTACTATTCTCAGATTTATTTTTCATGAAAAAATAATTTAGATACGTCTAAATTTAACAAAGAATGTTTATAAATTAAACCTGACAAAATAGTTTTTAAAAAGTCAGTTTGAATCTAAATGAGTCGTTTTTTTTAAAAAAAAGAAAATAATAATTAAGTTTAAGTTAAAATAAGTTGTAACTAAATAAATAGTTTATTTTTTTTTTAGTGATTTTTTCATTAAGCATATTATTAATATTTACTATCCATTTGAATACATTTTATTCATATATTTTTAAATTCACATCTTGACTCGCATTATGTTAAGAAGTTACACATCTTAACTTATTATATGCTTTTGTGTTATCATTCAACTCAAAGTATAATACTTATTCACCCAAATCAACTAACATTGTTTGTTTTGAGTTAACAATGTGTGATCTCAATTTTTTTTTTAAATAAACATTACAGTTTAAAACGATCAATATGGATCCAATTACAATAGAAAGGCAGGTAAGCAAGAAACAAGCTGCGCCGCCACCCCCTTTTGAATGGCAAATCCGATCCTACTGAAAACAAAGTTAGCGTTCTTCGGTGTCGATGAATTACTGTGCACGACCTGCTGAACTCTTTTCAGAAATGTAGCAGCATCGGGGGCAAGAGACCCAAAAGTAACGAAAGCAAACGGAATGAAGGCATGTTGATTCTCGGCACACGCCTTCTCGTGCTTAGCAATTTTTCCCAATTCTGCCTTTAACACGGCCTGCCTAGCGACAAACCCGGTGTCCCTAAGCCCAACAAGGGGGGACACCCCAGTAAGGTTTACACAAGCATGCTTCCCCCTGCCCATCCAAACACAAGAATGTCCACTGGTCGAAGAGTAGACCTTCCCTCACACGGATCTGACAAGAAATTCACAGGAGCCTCTTTTTTTGCTGAGATTCCCGCCCGTTTTAACACATCACAAAGGGATGGGCAGTGGCAAACGAAAGTAGAGATACGAACATTGAACAGTAAAATCAAAGCAGCCAACAGGGCCTGATCACCACATGCGTAATAGTGACATGTTGTACATATCTGTACAACTCCAGCAGCATGCGCAATAGTGCTACTTCTTGCATGTTGTTCTATATTTTCACCGATCTTTTATATATATATACAGGAAAGGGTTATTTTTAAACCTAGTTTATCTGAGAAAACTTTAAAATAATCAAAAAAACCATCAAATTTTTTTCATTTTTTTTTACAGTTAGGTTACATCATTAAGGTCATTTTTATAAAAAAATAAAAAAATCTGAGCAGTTTTTTTTAAATTAATAAAGAACCGATATAACACAAACGTAATATTGTTGTACATGACTGAAAGAAAGAGTTACGTCAATGTTACATTTTTATTTTATTAATTTTTTATAAAAAAATTGGGTCGGCGCTTTTTATATATTTTTTCATAAAAATGACACTAATAATGTTATAAATCTATAAAAAAATCAAATTTTTTTTTTGTTACATAGGGTTTTTTAAGGTTTTTTCAACTCAAGTGGGTTTTTATTTTTACATACCCTATATATATAGGGATTCGTTCTTATAAAAACCAACAAATTGCAAAGAACTAAAGAAACCACATTTATAAGAACAAGTTTTGAAGGGTATAAAAGTAATTTCCCTTGAAAATAGGGGAAGTTACCTTTATACCCTTTAAATTTGTGGCTAAAAATGGTTCTTTTAGTTCTTAACTTATATTGGTTCTCATTTGAACATCCCCCTATATATATATATATATATATATATATAATTCGAATGTTAACCCTTCCTTATTGCGATAACCAAATAACTACGACTTATTACTTTGGGGCACACACTAAAGTAAATATAAAGGTGTAGATTTTTTCTTATTTTTTTATTTATGCAAGTGGGCCTTACAATAATAAAAAAAAAACCCTACACCATTAGATTTAGTTTAGTGTGGGCCTAAAGTAATAAGATGTAGTTATTCGCTTAACGCAATAAACATGGGTTAACCCAATATAACTCATGTTTATTGCGTTAAGCGAATAGCTACATCTTATTACTTTGGGGTCCACATTAAAATATAAATATATAGGCTTTTTTTTTCTTTTTTTATTAATGTAAGTGGGACATATATTAATTAAAAAAACATACATTTTTAGATTTACTTTAATGTGAGCCCCAAAGTAAGAAGATGTAATTATTCGGTTAACGCAACAAAAAAGATTAATTTTTGATCATCTTCATATATATATATATTTATATGGTGTGGTTCCTTGGTTAACCAATGTTTATTGCGTTAATTGTATAACTACATCTTATTACTTAGGGCATACATTAAAGTAAATTTAAATGTGCATGTTTTTTTTTTCTTTTTATTAATGTAAATGTGCCCTACATTAATTAAATTAATTAAAAAAGAAGAAAAAAGCTACACATTTATATTTATTTTAGTATGGACCTCAAAGTAATAAGAAGTAGTTATTCGGTTAACGTAATAAGAAATGGTTAATTTTTGATCATCTCCCTATATATATGCGCGTGTGTGTGGGTTCCATACCAAATCATCGTTTTAAAGAAAACCAAAAAATCTTTAATTCATTATTGATTTATATAATCAATGATTGAGATCATTAATGGCAAGATTGTAATTAAATAACAACTAGTATATAGGACCCGCGCGTTAAGGCGGGGTCTGATATATTGACGTAAAAACAACCAACAGAACAAGAGGTTAAAATCGTGTATAATAAAATGTATGAAGAAGGATATTGTTTTGCTAAAAACCCTATTAATTTACTTTTATAATTATGTTTTGTATATGCGAACTAAAAAGTTTGTGTGTGTCAGTTTTTTTCTCTTCATATTTAATGATAACGAAGATAGAGAGAGGCGGTGAGAATGTGAGATGGGGTGATGTCATGCTGGTGGAGAAAGAGAGTAAATATATGCATGAGAAACTTGTATCATACGCATAAAAACGTATACATAAATGAATAGTAACTTTTACACACAAATGAAGTTTTGGTTTTTAATATATATATTAATTAAGGGTTTTAATTATATGATTATAAGGCCATGTGTAATGGGTATCCAGCTTGACCGGCAGGGAGCAATTGTTGGGCGTGGGTGAGCGGGCACACTACCCACCTAACCCGACGGTGCCCATTTCGATCCTACAGCGTCCCTCACGCCATGTGGTTCTTCCCATTCTCCCATTGGCTCGTTCGAAAAAAGGGGGCCCACATAAAACAAAACTGTTTGACTACGGTTATTTAAAAAAACAAAATTTAATTTATAAATTTACCCTATAAATACCCACAATCCATTAAAAACACACAATATTTTAAAAAAAATGTCTTCTTCATCCTCATCATCTTCATCACATTCATCCTCCACATCTTTATCTTTTGATAGCGAGACTACATGTCTTTTTATCCAGTCGTTGGTGATGTTAGCATACGAGAATTTGTCTCAAATTCCACGTCCTATCGCGAGAAGAATCCAAATTAATCGAGATAGAGAGGCAAGCTATGAGCTTTTGAAGAGTCATTATTTTGGGATTGACCCATTTTATAAAGATAAAGTGTTTAGGAGGCGTTTCCAGATGCACCGACCGTTATTTGAACGTATTGTCAACGATTTAGAAAGAACGGATACTTATTTCCAATTGAGATGGGATGCTCGAGGCAGGCGAAAATTTACACCATTACAAAAGTGTGCATCTGCTATGCGACAATTAGCATACGGAAATACGGCAGATTCAATGGATGAATATTTGCGGATGTCAGACTGTACAGTGAGACAATGCCTTTATAATTTCTATAAGGATACTCGTCAAATATAAGGTAAAAAATATTTACGCAAACCCAATTATAATGATGTTATGAAGTTGTATGAATACCATGAAAATTATCATGGGTTTTCTGATATGCTTGGTAGCATAGATTGTATGCACTGGAATTAGGAAAATTGTCATGTTGCACGAAGAGGGCAATTCATGAGGAGGGATCACCCATGCCATACAATTATTCTTGAAGCCGTTGCGTCACAAGATTTATGGATTTGGCACGCATATTTTGGCATGCCTGGTGCAAATAACGACTTAAATGTTCTAAAATCGTCACCGTTTCTTAATGATCTTGAAAACGAAGTGTTTCCAGAATCATCTTTTTTTGTAACGATAACGAGTACATGCATTATTATATATGTAATCATATAGTAGGTTACATATATATCTAGGTGTTACATATATGTAATTATATACCAAGTTACATATATGTAAATATATACGAGGTGTTACATACATGAGTGTTAGGATCAAATACAAATAGATAGTTTTGTAAAAAGTGTAAAAAGCAAAGTGTTGTTATAAATAACAAAGTGCTTTTATTAACAAGGAATCATTAAATATTATAATAGCACTTAGTTAATATTATAATAAAACTTTGCTTTTTACACTTTTTACAAAACTATCACTTTATACAATAACCTCACCCACATACGTGATTACTGTAACATCAGTGCTGGAAATGTCACCGGAACAGTGATCTCAACAGTAAATTGAACAGTAATCAGGTACAAACTATACGTGTTTTATGGTATGTCATGTTCACATCATATATCATTATCAATTCGTGTTATCAAACAGCAAACTCAGAATCACTTCAGAGAAACAAAGTTCAGAACTATGGTTCATCAGTCAGATAATTATCTGACGTTACAGAACCATCATGTGATTATGTGTCAGGATTTTATTACGTATAAACGTATGTGAAGCTTTACAGAACAAAACAACACGGACGTCGTTACGTGAATGCTAAATCGACGGATTATTCGTATAGGTGACGATCTGTACGAATATATCTGAAATTTTAACATTCCGAATGATATCTGATAATTAGAAAACCATATTGAAAAGTATAGTTATCGCAGTGTTCGTACGGGTGACGATTCGAACGAATACGTGCGACGACTGTACGATTCAATTTTAAACAATTAATTAAATATTTCTGAAAATTTAAAATAAATAGAAGATATTTAGTTAATTTACTAGGAATAACCACCTAAAATAATTTTATAAAATACTATTTTAAAACCGGGTCGTTTCGTTACGAAAACAACAAGAAACCGACACTTTTACGGTAAATCACGCGAAACCGAACGAACCCGAACATAACCGTGTATTTTCATGCCATTTAATGAGGCATTTAATCCCACAACAACCACCACCTACCATCCTCTCTCCTCCATTTTCGTTCTCCCTCTCTCTCTTCTTTCTCTCTCTAGAAACCCTATCAAGATCTCTTCCATTTCTTCATGAAATCTTGAGTTCTTGGTGTCAAAACGACCACCATCACTTGTAGATCATAGAAGTACAAAGGATCCAAGCTTATACCCATCAGATTCGAGGTAAAATCGATCTAAAGTTCCGATTTTAGGGTTTTGAAAACCCTCTTGTTCGGATTTGTTTAGAGCCGGTTAAACCCCTCCCTAACCCTTAGGATTTGCACCATAGTGTCTTAGAACGATGTGGGAACAAGAACTACTTAAACATCTGTTAGATTGGCTCGAAACCATGGTGGTACTGGTGGGAATCTCAACTTGGCCGAATGGCCAGGGGCGAAGCAGCCTTCTCATCCGGCGAATGGCCAGGGGTGAAGCAGTTCTCATTCGGCAGAACTAGGGGTCATTCAACCACAGGCAGCCGGTTTCCACTTTCGCCTAGACTCATCCGGTCGGGTGCCACCCCCCTTCGGCTAGGACCTCCATTCGTTCGGCCATGCTTCGGCCCACAACCATTCAATCGGCTATCTTAGTCGGCCCAGGCCACATTCGGTCGGCCCACCTTCCATCTGTCGACCTAAGGACTTATTCGGCCTAACTCAAGACCAGTCGGCCGGAATACTCATTCGATCAACCCAACTTCTTTCGGTCGAGCCTTTAGCCGATTGTCTTCATTCGGCCAGTTGTTTCGGCCCACATTCATACCGTCAACCCTAATGCAGCCATGTCTTTTAGGTTGAACACATGGGCTAGAATTCGTATAGGCATGCATGTTGTATGTGGGTGTATGGGGACTTCACGTGGATGCATGCATGGGTTGGGATTAAACATGAGTTCATCTCAAGAAAAACAATGAATAGGGTTTCTAAGGAATATTTTTCTTAAATCATACAACTAATTAAACAAGGGCTATCAACATCTTTTGAGATCAACACTTTTGAGAAATCACGAGGGATCAACACAATGACCTAAGGCTTGGAGGGTTAATCTAAGTATTAACATCTAACCCTTAGGAGGTTTTATAACAACGCGAAACTAATTTAGATGATTCATTCAAGTTATCTAGGCTCAGTTATGCAATGTATTGTGCAAAGAGTCCATGGACAACCAAAAGCTAGTAATGGGCTTTGGTTAGCCCAATGGGCTTAACCCAAGCCCATCATGTGTGAATTTTACCTTCCTTAAATTAATTATGTTATGTTTTTAATAAAAGAAATTAAATTGTAAGCTGTTTCAAATTAAAATAAATGATTTTAATTTAATGCTTAACATAAAGTAAACTAATTTAGAAAACATTTTAAGAAAGGACTTGTGTCACACCCTGAGCCGGCGGGCTGGATCGACTTTCCCGCAGGGCGGAAGGTTCCCTGGGTACGATATCGTTGTGTGATAATCAAATGATCAGATTGTTTACATAGCACATGATAAATAAATGAGAAATGCTAACACAACAATGATATAGAATTACAAGATTAAATTACAATGTATCGTTCATAATTTAATCAAGTAAATCTATCCCAAAAGAATCAATGAGTTTATATCTTGTATCTGTACAAGATATACAAAAGATGATTCGCTGTTTTTGTCATCCCAAAAGTATGCAACACAAAATGAAGCTAGGTCTTCTAAAAGTCCACTAGCTTAGTTCTTGCATATCAGTAACTACACCTGTTCGTCACCTGAGAAAACATGCATTTAAACAAAGTCAACACTAGGTTGGTGAGTTCATAAGTATGTTAATTGAAAACCTTGATTCATTCACATGCACAATCACGATGTATGTTCTGTTACTTGTATGTTGTTTGTTTCACATGTTCACCCAAATGGCTTCTCAATAGTTATATTTGCAAATAATATATCATCCTAGTAGTGATGCTAATATATAGGGCATATGTAAGGGAACCAAGCCCTAGCCAACATCCCACCACATCACTACTAGCACTCCACACTACTTGCAATACAACCATTGATTTCCATCTCAAATCCCACTTGTCCATCTCATTGTTGATCACCTGTGATATCATGTATTGAATAATATAATAAAGAGTTGTTGTCATCAAACCGAAGTATTGATAACTCTTATATGTATTAAGGATATTAGATTTATTTAATCTGCTCCTTGTATTATTCTGAGTCTTGTAGGTTAACTGTCGATACACTTTTAATCAATAAAAGTGTTAATTAACCATTTGTAATGTATTCTTAATGCAACGTATAGAGCCTAAAAGGAATCCATTGTGATCCTCACGTAATCAGACTACAATGCATCCGATTTACCTCTATCCCGCCGTGTGTTCTCAATGTAGTTAACAAAATTAAATAAGAACTTGTCTCATTACTTTATGTGAACCAATGTGAGAATGATATTGTTATCATGAAAGTGGTGGATTGATAAATGCTCCATACTATCGCATAGTATGTTTTAAGTTTTAAACTAAGCATTATAAGTACTTGACTAATCACACTTAGTTAAATTATAATGTTGAATGATATTAAGAAGATGTATTATCTTCTAATCATTCATGTGTTTTGTGGTGACATCATGTTTCTCTGTAATTGTTCTCAATGTTTGTTTATATATGAATTTTCCCAAAGTTTACTCATGTAAGAATAACTAAGTGTTGTAAGATAAAATCTTACAACGATGTTATTCTAATGTGTTGATGAATTATGAAGATACATTATCATGTTCATTAGATTATCCCTGTCATATCATGATCATACAAGCATACATACAATGATAAGCGATAATAAACAATTTAATATTATCTAAATCAAAGTATAAGCAATATGTTAAGCAAAACTTTTAAATAAATAAAAGTAAGCATGTTTTCTCAGCCCCGCGAGTTTAAAATCATTTAAGATAAGAGAAAAGGGGCATATGAACTCACCTTATGTGTGAAGTGGTTGACTTAGCTTAAAATAGAGAAGACACGCGCTCTTGATTTGATTTATGGTTGTGTTCACAATCCTGTATTGATTTCACGTTGCATGTAACTGATAAGTATACGTTGTAATAGCTTATATGTGTATGTGTGTTAGCCTTAAATTGGCTAACACTTAGTAGTCCCGATCTTGGTCTTGACTCGGCCCTGGTTTACTTGTTACAACTTAGAATAACACTAAATCAATTATGGTTAGGATTATTGTCATTTGTTATAAATCTCGTGTTTTTCTCTATGTGTCATATCTTAATGTGTAACTTGAAATCCATTTGTCAAATATCATGTTTTTAGACTTTATGAATTTCATTACTCCAACTTATCATCTTTGCAGTAAAATAGGATATGTACATACAATCACCATGCATGTTACCCACGATTATTGATTTAGTGTGATAGATTACACTATTGATCCTATGGGCCGAATAGTTAAGTTTGGGCCGGTTTGTTGGTGTTGGACCGAGACATGTGTGTGTTTTGGGCCGAATACTATCGTGTGGGTCAAATACTATCATGTGGGCCGAAGGGTTGGTTATTGGGCCTAGCCGATAGTCATTGGCCCATGTGTAGAGGTGCTAAAAAAAACTGGACCGGGTCGAAAAACCGGTTTTAAAACCGATTTAGGATTCAAAAAAAAACCGGTTTGGGCCAAACCGGTTTGGCACCCGAACCAAACCCCCGGTTTGTATCTAGTTTGGACTTTCGACCGTTATGACCAGTGGACCCGATCCGACCCGAACCGGTTTAGAAACCGGTCTCCCAAACCGGTTTTAACGGCTATAAAATTTTTGACCGTTTTTTCGAAAAAAATAGTCGTTGGGGGCTTAATTTGACCGTTTTTTTGGTTTTTTTTGCATTCTATAGAGATGTGTCCTATGTTACCCATAATATGTGGAAGTATCAACGTAATTTCATAGAGTCATTCGGTCTGAATGCTACATGAAGAACATAAGCCAGATGATGGAACGGGAAGACCTAGGATGTAGAAGATCATAACATGAGGGTAGATTTTGATTCCTATATATCCACCCATGTGGTATTTCATTATACCATATATAATAGGTTGTAGTTGTTTAGGTTCAATCACACAACTCTCAAACGCAAAAAACGCTCTCAAAACGCAAAAAACGCTCCCCAAACGCAAAAAACCGCTCTCCAAACTCTCAAAACGCAAAACCGCTCACAAATGGCTTCATCAAGTGCTAACTCTTCCGTTGGTTGTGGTGCTTCAACAAACCTTGAAGTTGTTGAAGTTATTCCTACGAAGAGGAATCCCAAAATATGGAAAAACTACGATTTGTGTAGGATGTCGAGCGGTCCGAATAAAGCTCGTTGCAAGCTTTGTGGTGGTTTTTTCAAACACGACGCGAATACTACTTTGAAAAACCATCACGAGTTCAAGTATTGCAAAGCTTTGAAGAACGAAGCGTCGCGAGGTCAACCGACGATGTCAAACGACGGTAGTAATATCTTTTATAGTGTCGATGCGGTTTGGGAGCAAATGGCGCAATTCGTGATTCAACAAAGTTTGCCATTTAACTACTTCGACAACCCTCGTCTAACTCGACTTATTCAACAAACTCTTCAACCTCGTTACACACACGTAAGTCGTTCTACCATTAGAAGAGATTGTTTAAAAATGTGGAAAAAAGCTAAAAATGATCTTATTTTGGGTTTTGAAAACTTACAAACCGGCGTTAGTTTAACTTGTGATGTTTGGTCCGCTCCACATGGTTCACCCGACTCGTACATTTGTGTTACCACTCATTGGGTACAACCCGATACGTGGCAATTAATGAAACGTACGGTCGCGTTTGAGTTATTTGACTATCCTCACACGGGGGCGAATTTATTTAATGTTTTAGATAAAGTTATATAAACTTTTAAATTGGAAAACAAAATATTTTCAATCTCATTTGATAGCGCGTCGAATAATACGCGTGCGGTCCAACAACAAATTTTAAAATACTAACCTATTTGCGAAGGTGTTTTTTTTCATAGTCGATGTGTTGCACACATCATTAATTTGGCGGTTCAAGACGGGATTAAAACTATTGAAGATACAAAAAATAAATTTAAACAAATGCTACACGATGTTTTTAGCTCAACCAAACTACATACTCATTATCGTCGTTTTTGTAAACAATCGAATACTAGATACCTAGGTCCAAATTGGGACGACAACTAGGTGGGATTCGACATGTAACATGTTTGAGAAAGCTATACAACAAAAAGAAAGCTTGATTGTTTTCCATAATAATTTGGCGCAAAAGGGTCGGGTTGAAGCATTTAGTCCGGCGGGTTGGGAAACTATTGAACAAATAGCCAAAATGCTTCATGTTTTTAAAACCGCAACAACATTTTTATCCGGTGTTTATTATCCAACAAGTCCTTTGGTACTTAACCAAATTTATTTGATGAGTTCAAAATTAAATGAATTGTCTTTTAGACCAAAACCTTTAAGTGATATGGTTCCACCAGTGAAATCAAAACTTTTAAAATATTTCAAAGAAATGCCACCGGTTATTACTTGTGCCGCCGTTTAAACCCTTGCGTAAATGTTGCGGGGGTTGAAACATTACTTGAAAAAAAATTTTTACGATTTAGATTTACTTGAGGACGATCCTTTATACGATCAAACATTGCAATCAACTTTTAACAAACAATTTTCAAATATGTTTGATGTTTATGTTCAAAAATTTGGAACAACATCAACCATACACCAAACAATGAGAAACGCGGCATCAAGTTCTAGTAGTTCCGATCCACAAATCGCTTTTTATAATTTACTAATGAACGAGAATAGTAAAAGGCAAAAAGACAATACTCCAAGTAGTGAACTTGGAAGATACATCGCCAACGACTTTTTGTCGGGCATGACTCCTCAAGAGTTTATGTCCTTTGATATCTTGGCTTGGTGGAAAGGTAAGGAAGACCAATTCCCGATCCTATCCGCTATGGCCCAAGATCTACTAAGCGTCCAAGCTTCTACGGTAGCTTCGGAATCGGCGTTTTCTGTTAGTGGCAGGGTCATTTCACTAAGAAGAACAAGACTCACTCCTCCGGTGGTAGAGATCTCGATTTGCTTGAAGGATTACTTGGATGCGGCGGAAAGAGTTCAAGATAGGTCTCCACTTGAAGGCGAGATGGATTACGAGAGCGAGCTATTGCAAGAGGAGGTTGAGGAGGGTTTGTCGGAAGGAATAACCGACGAGGAAGAAGCTGCATATTATCAAGTTAGCTCGAGAGAAAACTCGGAAGAAAACTAAACGTGAAGAAGACGCATGTATTTCATCATTACGTTTTACGATTTGTTTTTTTTGTAATCGTTGAAGACTTTAACTCTTTAAGTACTTTAATTTATGTTTGACTTCAATTTGTTCATTATGTTGTATCTTCTTTTATCAAACTAATCAAATCACATACTATATTACTAAAAACCCTAATAAAACTTTAAACTAATCAAATAATAAACTAATCATTACTAAAAACCCTAAAATAGCCTTAAACTATTAAAAACAACTAATAATCATTAATAAAACCTTAAACTAATCAAATAATAAACTAATCATTACTACAAACCCTAATATAACCTTAAACTTTTAAAAACAACTAATAAACCTTAAACTAAACAAATAATAAACTAATCATTACTACAAACCCTAATATAACCTTAAACTGTTAAAAACAACTAATAAACCTTAAACTAAACAAATAATAAACTAATCATTACTACAAACCCTAATATAACCTTAAACTTTTAAAAACAACTAATAAACCTTAAACGAAACAAATCATAAATTAATCATTACAGTAAACCCTAATATAACCTTAAACTAATAAAAACAACTAATACTTATTAATAAAACCTTAAACTAATAAATTGTATTATATGTGTATATTTATTAAAGATTAGTTTAAGGTTATATTAGGGTTTTTAGTGACGATTAGTTTATGATTTTGATTAGTTTAAGGTTTATTAGGGTTTTATTAAAGATATGTTTTGATTAGTTTAAGGTTTTTTTAGGGTTTTATTAATTATTAGTTATGATTTGATTAGTTTAAGGTTTTATTAATTATTAGTTTAAGGTTTTATTAGGTTTAGGTTTTATTATTAGTTTAAATTTTTATTAAAGGAGGTTTTAAGGGTTAGAAAAAAAAAATCAAAAACCGGTTTGAAGACCCGGTTTGGCCCAAACCGGTTTACACTCCGACCCAAACCGATTCGATAGGTTCGAGTTTCTCATCATTTAAACCGGTTTATAACCCGAACCGGTTTAGCCAGAAACCCGTTTGTGTAGTACACTGTAGAAACCGGTTCGGTTTGGGACCCAAACCGGTTTGGCCAAAAAAACCGATTTGAGCACCTCTACCCGTATGTAATTCCTTTGGGCCGGCCGTGGATAGATGTGATTAAGCCCAAGGTCATGGGCCAATTAAAATGTATTTTGGCTAAGTTTGTGACCCGTGGGCTGAAGCATTTGAAGTGGGCCGTAACAAAGAGGTGGGCCGAAGGTAATCTGTTAGGCTAAGGAGTGTATGGGCCGACTACACAAAGGTTCGGGGCCGCCTGCTTGGTTTGATCAACAAATCGAAAAGGATGGTCCCCAAGGCAGCGAACCTTGGGTTCAGCTGATATGTTGCTGGCATAGGTTCGACCAAGTTAACACCGCAGGGTTCGGCCATGAAGCATTGGTTCGTGAACATCTACAAGGTTCGGCTAGCCTGATGAGGTTCGCTGGTCCTTGGCTCTAGGTTCGCTCACCCAAGGTTCGTTCACCCAAGGTTCGTTCTTGAGGACTGAGGTTCGTGAAGGTATCGCTCACAGGTTCAGCAATCAACTGGTTTGTCTAGGTGCATGGTAGGTTCGTATGATGGTCTAAGGTTCGTGATTCATGAAAGGTTCGCCTGTGCTCGAGAAAAGATGCAGGTTCGGCTGGGTTAATGACCCAATGGTTCGTGACTCCTGCCATAGTTGCAGCTTGTAGTTCGGCTATGGTAGCCACAGGTTCGCCACCTGCGTTTACGAAGGCTGTGCATCATCATCATCGATTTTAAGGTTGTTGGCTCTGGCTTTCGATGATCATCAGTAGATGTGAGGTGTTCTCGAGGGTGCAGAGGTCGTGAAGGATTAGTATCGGCCGGTTAGGGTTCTTTGTCGAAAAATGAGTATAAAACCCTATTTTTCTAGAATCTATCAAGCATCATACCTCGGTTTCCAGTGGAGTTGTCTCTAGATCTGTTGTACTTTCGTGTAGAGGGCATCAAGAGCTACGCGTGGACACCAAGAACACCTAATTTGGCCAAGAAACGAGCAAGATATGGTGGATTGAAGCTTGAATTTGTAGTGAGAGAGACATGGACAGGATTTGGAGTTTAGAGAGAGAGTGAGTTGGTTGAAAATGAAATAAATTTCCTTATTAGTGGTTTATATACCCCGGGGGTATTCGGGTTCGTTTCGGTTACTTGGTTCGCGTCTCCGTTGCATTTCCGGAACGTAACGCGTAATTTACGTGCTTTAATTAAAAGAAGTTATTTTAATTATTTTGATGAGTTTCAAAATTGTAAAATATTAAATATTTAATTTTATTAATTTATTTTCGTTCGTCTCTTGTTTCGTTTCCGTTTCGTCAGATCGCGTTGCCATCGCGCGTATTCGTTCGAATCGTCATTCGAACGAACACGTCGATGGTTTGGCTTTCTGACTTTTGTTTTCTACTTTCAGTTATCATTTCAGAACGTTAAACTCACATATATGTTTGTGTGAATCGTCACCCACGCAAACACCCTGTCAGTTCGTTATTCTGAAACAACACTGCGATATTGTTTTAAATTGTATTTCCTCACTGTCGGACTCAACTAAACATCCTGTTATCACATTGTTTTCACACTGATTTGTCGGCCATCTGATTCCCGTTATCTATGGATATCAGATCGCAACCGATTTGTTTCTGTTATTCACATGAACACTGTTGTTTCTCTTGATTAGTTGTGTTAACTGTACTTAGGTTTTCACCTAACACTAACAACTATTGTTTATAATGAGTGTTGTACTCACGGCATTTAAGTTTACACAAAAATACGTACCACTATTTCTTGTATGTTGAATTCTGTTAATACAAGTACTGTTCACAATCGTGTATTTACACATAGTTACTGTTGAAAGTACTCATACCGTACGAACTTGCCGGCCGGTCAGGTAATAGTTGTCACAACTTGTAATGACTCATGGGAATGGGGTTACTAATGGGTAATAAGTTAGACTAGTTAGATGAAGTCTTAGAAACATATTAGCACATAGGACACTTGGTTGCACACCGAGACCGAGCCCTAGATACGACGACTGTTATACATACTTATCGTATTCGAATTCTCTTAAAAAAACTCAGGAACTGAAGAAACATAAACTACAAACAAAGAGCGCGCATATTGTGATACTTCTATTGCAGAGCAACACAGGTGAGTTCATTGCCCTTTTTCTAAACATTTTTGGTTTCAAACGCGGGGCTGAGAAGCATGCGTAAACCTTTTTATGTAAACTGTTTTACGTAAATGCTTTTACTTATTATATGATTTATATATGTTTGTATATATTCTCAGGCTTCTGTCTAGCAAATTGCTATGCAGAGTTAACTAACAAGTTAATTAATTACTCTTATGAGTAATACCTTAATTCCAAACTCTAAACAAACCCTTAGTCCATCAAGTTCAAATTCAATAATCTAAATTCAAAGTGAAATCAAAAGAACTAAAGCTCATGATCAATATCAATGGAATCTAATCCAATGTGTGATCAATAAACTAAGGATCCTACTCAAGAATCTACAATCATTGTGAAATCATGGAATTCTAAAGATCAGAATCAAGAGAATCATGGAAATCATAACCGTGTGTGAATCATTGAAATAATGAAATCATTAATTGCTTAAGTTAAGGTGGATGTCAGTTGTATGTAAATCAAGACCACGTGTAACACACGTAAGTCCCATCATAGTAGTAGACTCTAGAAGTCAAGCTACATGGGCATAACTTAAACTATCAAACGAAATCAAGAGAATCAAAGACGTTCAAGAATCAAAGGATATCCTTAAAGTCCCGGCATGTACAGTAAGCCAATGGGTCAAGTTGATATGGGCATCATGAAAGTCCTAACGCATACAGGTGGACTCCTTGTGGGTCATGCCTGATATGGGCCACGTGTGAGAGGGTACAACTTAGACAACCACCAACAACTAAGTCTAATTGATTGAGTCAAAATACAGGCCCAATCATCATGTCTAAGTTGTATTTAAATGCTTAATTATTAATTTAATTAAACATTTAATATTATATTTCTACAATTGCTTTGGAGTAATCATGAATACATGGTGAACTCAGAAGATCAGAGGTGATTCTATTGTGGAAATCAAAATCTAAATTGAAGGTGAATGGAGTGAAACGCTAAATTATCATTAACAACCATATGTTAAACAATCCGGTATGTGGTGGGACGGTGGCTGGGCTTGTCCCCTACATATGCCCTATATATAAGCATATTTGATTGGATAGCATAGGTGGTCGTTGATGCGGTTAAGGTTGTCATTTCGGGGAATCAAAGTAAACATTTTCAGGGTAATCAAATGCTAAAAATCAAAGGTTATGGAATCAAATAAGTGGGATGAAACGCTTAATAGGAACAATGTATCATGTGGTTTGGTATGTGGTGGGACGGTGGCTGGGCGGGCGATAAGTTCGACCCTACATATGCCCTATATATAAGCATACTAAACTGGATGGTATAGGTGGTTAATGGTGAGGTTAAGGATGTCATTTAGGTTATTCAAATTCATTTTTATAAAAACTACATACACTCACCAACCATGTGTTGACTTTATTTTGCATGACTTCTCAGGTGACGAACATGTCAACTAAGAGGTTATTTCTCTTGGACTAGGATACCAGTTAGAGGACCTAGCTTTTTAGACCTGCATACTTTTGAAGCATCGTTATACGGATTTATTTTGTATATCTTGTGCAGATACAAGATAGAAGAATTATGATGTTGATAGTAGATTTACATTGTTAAATTATGAACCAAACTGATGTAATTTAATTTTGTAATTCTATTTTCATTTAGCAAGTTTCTCATTTATATATAATGTGCAATGTAAACAATCTGATCATTCCGATTATCATTCACGATATCGCGCCCCGAGAACCTTCTGCCCGACGGGGAATTCGATCCAACCCGCCAGTGGGGTGTGACAATTACATATATGTAATCATATACAAATTACATTTATACTAATTGTATGGTCATATTTTATAAAACCGATTACATATATGTGATAATAAGTCATCAATTATTAAGTTACATGTATATATTTCAAAATTAAAAGATGAAAAAAACAAATCATACTACCTGATTACATATATGTAAATAATATACGTGATACACATAATTAATAAAGATAAAACAAACGTTTTATTACATATGTGTAACTAATATATGTAACAGCAAAACATACATATATAAATAAAAAATGAGACTTGATTATCACCTATTTGATTTAAGCAAGAATTTCTAGATTTTGTAATTAATCACGTATATGTAACACTATTAGTTTCATATTCGTAACAACAGGAAGAAATTGATCTATAGACACTCAACATTGACACAATGAACTTCTTTAATTCCATTATATCTTTTAGCAAGAGAGAGAGAGAGAGAGAGAATATGATAAAGAAATCAAGAAATTAAAACATAAAATGGATTCTCTTTCTTTTCAATTACATACCCACAAGCAAGAAATCCAACAAAATGCCGCACGACAGGACCCGAATGTTATTACGGGTACATTTCTCTTATCTGACTTCTATGCATCCATATTATTTGACACTGGTGCGGATCAGAGTTTTATCTCATCCGAATTTGCATGCCATCTTAATTATGATAAGGAATTGTTAGACTCCCCTTACACTATTGAGATAGCAAACGGCAAACATATCACAGTAGACACTATATTTAGGAATTGCCCACTAACACTTGGCGATCATACATTTTCCATCGACTTGATACCGATGGAGCTGGGCAGTTTCGACATAATCATCGGAATGGATTGGCTATCTCTTAACCGAGTTGAGTTCATCTGTTCCGATAAACTACTACGCATTCCGATGGAGAACAATGAAGTCTTGGAGATTCGTGGAGACCAAGCGAAACGCAGTGTCAAGATAATATCGTGCATGAAGGCTCGCAAGTACTTACGAAAACAATGCGTTGCATTTCTAGCTCACGTGATTCAGAAAGACAAGAAGGCGATCAAGATTCAAGATGTACCAGTTGTGAGAGACTTTGCAGAAGTATTTCCGGATGACTTACCGGGACTGCCACCCGAGAGATCGGTACAGTTCCGAATCGATTTGATTCCGGGAGCAACTCCTGTAGCTAAGTCTCCTTATGGACTTGCACCATCTGAAATGCAGGAGTTGTCTAATCGGTTACAAGAGCTACCCGATAAAGGATTCATCCGACCGAGCTTTTCCCCGTGGGGAGCTCCAGTTCTTTTTGTTAAAAAGAAGGATGGAACTTTCAGGATGTGCATTGATTATCGAGAACTCAACAAACTCACCATCAAGAATCGGTACCCGTTACCGAGGATTGATGATTTGTTTGATCAATTACAGGGAGCACAATACTTTTCAAAGATAGACCTGAGATCAGGTTATCATCAGCTCCGGATTCAAGAAGAAGACATACCAAAGACGGCCTTTCGTACCCGATATGGCCATTACGAATTCATGGTGATGCCTTTCGGATTGACGAACGCACCGGCTGTGTTCATGGATTTGATGAACCGGGTGTGCAAGCCGTATCTAGATCAGTTTGTTATCGTCTTCATTGATGATATACTGATTTATTCAAAGAACAAGAAAGAACATGAGCAACACCTCAAGACAGTTTTGGAGCTTCTGAAAGAAGAACGACTTTATGCCAAATTCTCCAAGTGTGAATTTTGGTTAAGTGAAGTCCAGTTCTTGGGTCACGTGATTAACAGTGATGGTATTCATGTGGATCCTGCCAAGATAGAAGCAATCAAGAACTGGGATGTGCCTACAACACCGACAGATATCAGATCATTCTTGGGATTGGCAGGTTATTACAGGAGATTCATTTCAAATTTTTCTAAGATAGCCTTGCCTCTCACCAAGCTCACACAGAAGTCTGAACCTTTTGTGTGGACTCAGAAACAAGAAGAGGCATTCCAGACACTGAAACAAAGATTGTGCAATGCTCCAATCTTAACACTTCCAGAAGGCAATGATGACTTCGTAGTATATTGTGATGCTTCCCATCAGGGACTCGGCTGTGTTTTGATGCAATGAGACAAAGTCATTGCTTATGCCTCACGACAGTTGAAAATACACGAGAAGAATTACACGACACACGATCCTGAGCTGGGAGCTGTTGTCTTTGCATTAAAGATTTGGAGACACTACCTTTATGGTACCAAGTGCACTATCTTCACAGATCACAAGAGTCTACAGCACATATTTGATCAGAAGGAGCTTAATATGAGGCAGAGACATTGGGTTAAGCTCCTGAACGATTACGATTGTGTGATCAAATATCATCCGGGCAAAGCAAATGTTGTTGCAGATGCTTTGAGCCTGAAGGAAAGAGTCAAACCCTTACGCGTTCGCGCAATGGGAATGACTGTGCAAACAAGTCTGAAAGATCACATTTTACAAGCACAACAAGAAGCAGTAACAAGAGACAATCTGAAACGCGAGCTCGATTGTGGAGCCGAGAAACATTTCAAGACAAAACCGGACGGAGTTATCTATTATCTGGATCGTGTGTGGATTCCAGCAGTAGATGAACTTCGGACACTTATACTTGACGAGGCACACAAAACACGTTACTCAGTTCATCCTGGTGCCGATAAGATGTACCAAGATCTTAGGTCATTTTATTGGTGGCCAGGTATGAAGAAAGACATTGCCACTTATGTTGGTAAATGTATTACATGTGCCAAGGTCAAAGCAGAACACCAGAAACCCTCAGGTTTGCTGGAACAACCAGAGATACCACAATGGAAGTGGGAGCAAATAGCTATGGATTTCATCACCAAGCTGCCCCGCACTTCTAGCGGATATGATTCTATTTGGGTCATCATTGATTGATTGACCAAATCCGCACACTTCTTACCGATCAGAGAGACATACAAGATGGAGAAATTAGCAAGGCTATACATTGATGAAATAGTAGTTAGGCACGGGGTGCCATTGGCTATTATTTCAGACCGGGACAGTCGATTTACTTCGCGGTTCTGGCAATCATTACAACAATCCTTAGGGACAA
This sequence comes from Mikania micrantha, assembly GCA_009363875.1. NCBI lineage: Eukaryota > Viridiplantae > Streptophyta > Magnoliopsida > Asterales > Asteraceae > Mikania > Mikania micrantha. Next base: position 7,559,661 of record CM018690.1, on the reverse strand, counting down.
TTGTTAACTAGAGCACTGCTTACCATCCACAAACGGATGGACAAAGCGAGCGCACCATCCAAACCTTAGAGGATATGTTGAGAACATGCATCCTAGACTTTGGTGGAAGTTGGGACACCCATTTACCACTTATTGAGTTCTCCTACAACAACAGTTACCACAGCAGCATCGGATGTGCTCCTTTTGAAGCACTTTATGGTAGAAAATGTCGGTCTCCAATTTGTTGGACCGAAGTGGGAGACAACAGAATTACTGGGCCCGAACTTATTCAGGAAACTACCGATAAGATTGCCCAGATACAACAACGATTACAAGCAACACGTAGCCGCCAAAAAAGTTACGCAGACAAACGGCGCAAGCCTTTGGAATTCGATGTGGGTGACCGAGTCATGTTGAAAGTGTCCCCATGGAAAGGCGTAGTTCGGTTTGGGGCTAAAGGCAAGCTAGCACCTAGGTATGTCGGACCGTTTGAGATTACTCAACGCATAGGTCCTGTGGCATACAGACTCAGACTCCCTGATGAACTCAGCGGAGTGCACGATGTGTTTCATGTATCAAATCTCAAAAGGTGCTTAGCAGACGAATCACTGATCATACCATTGGAAGAGATACAAATTGATGAGCAACTACATTTCATTGAAGACCCTGTAGAGATTATGGAACGTGAAGTTAAGAAACTGAAACGTAGTCGAATTCCTATTGTGAAGGTTCGATGGAACTCCAAGCGTGGACCAGAATTTACTTGGGAGCGCGAGGACAACATGAAAGCAAAGTATCCTCACTTGTTCGAGAAATAAAGCCCGACTCTTATGCTTAAATTTCGGGACGAAATTTCTTCAACAAGGGGAGACTGTGACAACTAGTACCGGACCGGCCGGCAAGTCCGTACGGTGCGTGTACTTTCTACAGTAACTATGTGTACGTACATGTGTGTAAACAGTGTTTGTATTAACAGATTCTTAAATACAAGAAATCGTTGTACGTATTTTTGTGTAAACTTAGATACATTAAGTACAACGTTCATTTAATACTTTAGTTGTGTGTATTTAAGTAAAAACTTAAGTACAATTAACACAACAGATCATGAGAAACAACAGTGTTCAAGTAAACAACAGAAACAAATCGGCTGCGATCTGATATCCATAGATGACAGGAATCAGATGGCCGACATTTCAATGTGAAAACAATGTGAAAACATGATGTTTAGTTGAGTCCGACAGCGAGGAAACACAATTCAAACAATAACACAATGTCGTTTCAGAATAACGAACTAACAGTGTGTTTTCGTGGGTGACGATTCACACAAACATATCCGTGAGTTTAACGTTCTGAAATGATGACTGGAAAGTAGAAAACAAAAGTCAGAAAGCAAAACCATCGTCGTGTTTGTTCGAATCGCGCGATGGTGACGCGATTTGACGAAACGAAAACGAAATACGACGTGAAACGAATTTAAATTTAATAAATTATAATAATTAACATTTTACAACTTTGAAACTCACCAAATTAATTAAAATAACATTTTTATTTATTTATTTTTAATTACGCGTAATTTTCCGGTTACGCGACGAAAACGCGAACCGAGCAACCGAAACAAACCCGAACACCCCGGGGTATAAAAAAAACAAATGAGGGTGTTTCTCCTCATTTTCCATCAGCTCATTCTCTCACTAAATGCTATTCCCGAACCTCTTCTCTCTCTAAATTCGGAATACACCTCCAACCTCCATTAATGAACTTTAAAGCTTCATATCTCCTTCAATTCTCAACGAAATCGGATGATTCTTTCGCCCACGCGTAGCCCTTGATGTCCTCTACGTGAAAGTACAACAAATCTAGACATTTAGCCACAGAAAATCGAGGTAATGATCGATGAAAGTAACTGAAAAATAGGGTTTTCTTCAAATTGTTGTTCGACCCACACACCAAAAACCCGGTCCCAAGTCTGCCATTCACAACCACCACACCTCTGATGGTGATTGTTATGTGATGCTATCGTGTAACCAACCATAGGGACCAGCGCAACCAGTGAGGAGGATGAGTTTGGAGACCCAACAGGTTCGTGGATCTGGGCACCAAGGGAAGGGCCGAACCTGGGTATGCAAGGAGCCGGACCTTCGTCGCCCACGAGCCCTCACGAACCATCTGACTCACGAACCTTGGGTTCAAGATCAACAGCCGAACCAACCCATGAGCTACGAACCTTCAAGACCCGAACCCATGCACGAACCCTACTGATTTCTGAACATTTCAGCCGAACCATTGCATGCATACGACGAACCAGTGAGCCAAACGAACCTGCATGACCAGGTTTTGTTAGCCGAACTATACATCTGAAAAAGCCATTCACGAACCTATGGTTTCATTATAGCATAAGGTTCACTGATGGAAGGGTGGGGCTTCATTGTGTTCGATCAGATCAAAATCTGTTACACCGATAGGAATTATCTCGTGTAGCCCACACAATCGCACAAGCCCAATAGAAATTTCCTTGGTTCACAACTTCACTTAAAATCCTGATGAACTCGTGGCCCAACTGGAAACATATGCAGCTCACACCCATTCAGCCCAACTATAACCCTTTGGTCCATTTCCTGGTCACGGCCCACTTCATTGATTCAGGCCCATTCCCTTTTGTTGTCGGCCCACACTGTTAAGATGGCCCAATGTAGCAGCCCAATAGAAAACCCTTGCTGCCCAATAAAAATCAACAGGCCCAACATTAACCAAACCGGCCCAATAGCCATAAATTTCGGCCCACATCCTTAAACGAATCAAGTAAGCAACCGGCCCATCATTTTGACCCATACACATAACTCATGGTTCAATAGTAAGCCCACAAGGCTTAGTTTTAACGAATACAAGAACCGGACTATTAAAGATAGATTTTAAGATATCACGGGATTACAACTTTAATTTAAGGATCTAAGTTGTTACTTAGAAACTTTTGTCATGAAAGTAAACAAATAAAGTGTAAAATCCATAACAAAGTAAGTAATTTAAACCTAGTGGGATAAAGGTTGTCAAGCCTTGAACAACTAAGATGGGCCGAATGCCGAACAATAACCGAGACACGCAAATGATTAATCAATTTTAAGACTAAAACGAGCACGCGTGCAAATCAATTACAAGCGATACTTATAAGTGCAAACCGTGTGAAATCAATACAGGATCGTGAAATAGACTCAAGTCCAATCAAAGAGCGCGTGCATTCTTTCTTTTAAGCTAAGTCAACCCTACAACAACAAGGTGAGTTCATATGCCCCTTTTACTTTAATCTTTACTGATTTTAACTTTCGGGGCTGAGAAACATGTTTACTTTTATTTATTTAAAAGTTTTGCTTGACATGTTATTTATACTTTGATATAGATAATATTAAACTGTTATTATCGATTATCATTGTATGCATTCTTGTATGATCATGAGATAACAGGGAAACTCTGATGATTATGATAAAGTAATTTCATAATCAATAATACATTTGAATAACATAGTTGTAAGATTATATCTTATAATACTTAGTTATTCTACATGAGTAAACAGTGAGATAATTCATATACAAACAAACAATGAGAACTATTACAGTGGAACATGATGAAACTTCACAACACATAAATGATTAGAAGATAAAATATCTTCTTAATATCATTTCACAATATAATTGATAAAGTGTGATAAGTAAATCACTTATAACACTTAATCTACACCTTAAAAACATACTATGTGATAGTATGATCGCATTTGAGTATCCACCACCTGCGTCACTTAAGGGTACTAAGACATGTTCTTACTACGGCTTAAGGATTACATGGTGAACATATGGATTTCAAGTGAATGATGATCATGATAACGTAACTTCATGAGGATTCTTATCATTCACACATAATTAACATGATGTAATAAGACAAGTTCTTATTCGACTTTGTTAATCACACGAGAACAATCCCACATTGAGGCTTTGGGATCACATGGATTTCAGTAAATGATGATCATGATAACGTAACTTCATGGGATTATTATCATTTACACATAATTAACATGATGTAATAAGACAAGTTCTTATCCGACTTTGTTAATCACACGAGAACAATCCCACATTGAGGCTTTGGGATCACATGGATTTCAGTAAATGATGATCATGATAACGTAACTTCATGGGATTCTTATCATTTACACATAATTAACATGATGTAATAAGACAAGTGCTTATTCAACTTTGTTAATCACACGAGGATAATCCCACATGGAGACTTTGGGATCACACGGCGGAATAGAGGTGAATGGAATGCATTGTAATCTGATTACGTGAGGATTACAATGGATTTCATTTGGGCTCTATACGTTGCATTGAGATTACATTGCAAACAGTTAACTAACACTTTTAATATTCAAAAGTGAAACATCAGTTAACCCCACAAACTATAGAATAATTCAAGGAACAGATTTAATAAATCTAATATCCTTAACACATATATTGATTATCAATACTTCGGTTTGATAATTACAACGCCATCATTTTATTATTCTATACATGAGAACATAGGTGATCAAGAATGAGATACACATGGGAATTGAGAATGGAAATCAATAGTTGTATCACAAGTAGTGTGGAGTTCTAGTGGTGTTGTGGTGGGATGTTGGCTAGGGCTTAGTTCCCTTACATATGCCCTATATATAAGCAACACTACTAGGATGACATAGTACTTGTGACTATAACTATTGAGGAGCCATTGGGTGAACAAGTGAAATAGACAATCATACAAGTAACATATTATCATTGTGAATGTGCATGTGAATGAATCAAGGTTTTACATTAACTTAATTATGAACTCACCAACCTAGTGTTGACTTTGTTTAAATACATGTTTCTCAGGTGATGAACAGGTGTAGATACTTTCATGCAAGGATTTAGCTAGTGGAATTTTAGAAGACCTAGCTTTATTTTGTGTTGCATGCTCTTGGGAACAAGAACAAGAATCATCTTTTGTATAACTTGTACATATACAAGATATAGTTACATTGATTCTTTTTGGTAGATTTACTTGATTAAATTATGAACGATACTGTGTAATTTAATCTTGTAATTCTATATCATGGATGTGTTAGAAATTTCTCATTTATTTATCATGTGCTATGTAAACAATCTGATCATTTGATTATCACTCATAATATCGCGCCCTAGGAACCTTCCGCCCGACGAGAAAACACGATCCGTTCCCGCCGGCCTGGGGTGTGACAATATTACTATACGTGCATGTTCATCATATTCACCAAATCATCAACTTGTAACTAAAAAGTTACTAAAAATAGAAAGGTTCATCAAAATCATGTTTTTCATCATTTTAACCAAATCCAACCATGCTACATACATCCACTACCATCAATAATCATCCACAAATACCCAAAATTATCCCACATGCCATGGATCATACATGCATGTGGGTTTTTCACTAGCTCATGACCAAATCTTAACATTTTTGCATACACAACTTCATAGATCGTCACAAATCATTATCTAAACTTCATAGATCATCAAATATAGTAGAAATAGTAACAAACCCAGATTTAAACACAAGAAAATTCGTGCATGTGTGAATCAAGTGTGTGCATGTGGCCTTGGAGGCTTGCATGTGGGTTTTCAAGTGATTTTAAGCTAAAATGGGTATGGGTACTACCTCACAAGGCTTCAAATCGATGAGGTAAGGACTGAGATGAATGGTAGAGCTCCTGGAACTGCTAATGAAAGGATTTCAGTTGCTAGAGGGCGTTGATGATGATCGACAAGCACCCACAATGGCCTCCTCAAGTTTCCAAGCTTCAAGTTCTTCAACCCAAGATTCCCCAATGTGCTCCAATGGCTGCCAGAAGTGATTTGCAGGTGAAAGAAGAAGATGAAGTCGAATTATGACGCCTGTGGTCGAGAAATAGGTTATAGGGTGGCTTAGAAATGTTTAATCTTGATTTAATCAAGATTTTGCGTGTTCAGCTTCCAGGCGCATCGCTTGTCGAGAGGCTCTGGCATTCAGGCGTTACGCGCGGGTCAGCCGGTTGAGAGGCTCCCTTTCCTCATCCGCGTGCATCACCAGAGGGAGGATCATCGGGTCAGGCATACCGCCTGGACCCTAGATCCGGCCTAATTTGGCCCATTTTCATGATTTGATCCCTTTTTCGCGTATTTCACGAGTACGGACATCGTTTCTTGGCACATAAGCATTGTTCTAACTTCTTTAGGTTCCCCGGAACCTTTGTTCAGTGAAAGTGTACTGTGTTTGATCCGTTCACCAACGTTCGTCATTCAAGACACGTGGGAGTGTTGTGCAATAATTCCTCGAATTATCGGTGTGTTTGGTCTGTCGTGCCACGTGTCACACTAAATACAGTTTTTCTAGTGCCACGTATGAAATAATAATACACATCATTATTAAAATAATATAAATGCTGACCTGGAAATTGCGAGGTGTCACAAATATGAATATCATAATGATAAACCCGGTGTCACCCATGTGTTATCAAAATAATATGTAAAACTGGTATACATGTTTCACCTCCGAGTTTAAAAACAAAATAGTTTAAAAGGAGGTTATGAGAACTCACCTGAGTCCTTAGAATCAATGCTTTTGTAAAATGCGTGCTCGCGTATACAAAGTCGGGTTTACCTCAATGACCTGTAATTTTCATGTGTTTCATGTTCATAAGTATGTGTGTGTTATTAAGTGTTTAATTGACTTAGTTTATTTATCCTAATTTAGGATAACTCCCTCATCATATAATAGTGTTAATCATCATGCTATGGTTTAGACTTGCAAATCTTTAATTATCTTATAATTATAACTTATTATGATATCATAAGTGTATTCTCATAGATATTCATAATATTAGGGGATGTACTTAATCATAAGCATAACCCTACATGCATGTTCATTTATGTTAACCACCATAGTTTATGTTAGTAAAAATTTAGGTTAAGTTTAAGATTAGATCTCTAATAGAAAGGTGGTGGTCATTATAATTCATCATGCATGCATGATTTTCCATATCCACCATCATATCTAATTAAGAAAATCCACTTAAAGTGTAATGAAATCATATTTAAGTTATTTACACCAATTTCTCCCATTATTCATATAACCTCATAATTTTTAAGAAAAAAGTGGTGCTTAATTTCTTATGTATGCATAGTTGTATGTGGGTGTATATATATGTGATTATGTTTCCCCTCATTTATCTTTGATCCTAGTTCCAACAACATTTAGGTTTAACAATCCAATTGAGTCGGTGTTGGCCCTAGGTTCAGCGAACCTTTTTGGTTCAGAGGCCTAGGGTTCGTGGCCTCAAGGTTCACCCCATCTCATTCTTAACCAGATAAGGTTCGTGGAGTCTTCGTGCTTGCATGGCCGAGGTTCGTGACCCACAAGGGTTCGGTTAACAGGTGAGGTCCGGCCCATGAAGGTTCGTGATACATACCAGTCCCTAGGTTCGTCCCATCTGACTAGATTGCAACTAGGGTTCGCAAGAATAAGAGTTCGCCACCTACTGTTAGTTAAGGGTCGCAGGTTCGCCAGGTAATGGAGGGTTCGGCAAACCCAATAGGTTCGGCCCAAATGTGGGAAGCAAGGTTCGGCCAATGTGAGGAGCAGGGTTCGGCTCAAGTTGATCCAGGGTTCGCCGGTCAGAAGGGCTCGTGACCCGCAGGTTCGGCCAGCCACTTTCGAAGCTAGGTTGGCACAGGTTCGCCCAACCAAAAAGGTTCGGCAGATCTGGGTTCTGAGCCCCTAGTTCCAGTTCATCATCTCCATCCTCGCATCCTAACTGTTGCAGGTTCGAACATCTCTAATTCTCGTGTTTATGAAGGTGCGGTTAAGGTCTAGACTTTAACAATCATACTATAACACCATGGTGATAACCGGTTGCTTTTAGCAAGGAAAACCGAAAGATAAAGTGTCTACATACCTCAAGATCTCGACCAAAAGCTCGAATTCTTCGTGGATTATTGATCTTCTCAGTTATGTGAACGATTTGGAGCAAAAAACACCAAAAATGGTTGAGAAATGAGTGAAAAATGTTAGAGAGAAGGTAGAGAGAAGATGGGTGATGAATTTGATGATTTTTAGAGAGAGGAAGGGTTTGTGAAATGAGGGGGAAGAAGATGTTCTTCCTTCTTTTATTTAGTTCCATCCCCGTGCGCCCGGTCTCGTCTTTATCGCGATAAAATAATTAATTGTTCGGTTTTTCTCGTAAATATATATTTAAACATAAGACGTTTAAATAATTATATTTCATTTTAACTAAAATGATTTTTATTAATGTTGTTTCATAAAACGATTTCGAATGAAATTGTTTCGTAAAACAGTTTCGTTTTATAAAAATGGTTTTATTTGTTGTTTCGTAAATAATTTCATTACATTATTTATTTAAATAAACAACTTATTCGCATTCGTTTATTTTCATTAAATCAATTATTTAAATAATTTAATTCGTTTGCTTTCGTTTTAGGTTGAAATTCCTAATAAACGTTTTTAATTTATTTTTCTTATTTTATTATCGTTAAATATTATTATATTATCTCGTCTAAACGCGTTACTTACGTACGTGTTCATAAAGATCGTCACCTTTGCGAATCCAACGCTCGTATCGCACTTCTATTTGATTTACAATTTATGAAACATCGTTTCAGAATATTATTCTTAATAATTATATTCGTGTGAATCGTCACCCACGCGAATATATTATTAAGTTAACATTTCTGAATCAATATTCAAGTTTAAATTATGTTCGTAACCTCACCATCGTGTTATCATTTCCAATATTGTTTTCATTATTTTATTATCTTTTATATTGTAATTTCCCATTCCAAAACCCACTAAACCATATCACTAAAACATCCATGATAAACCGAAATATGCATATGTATAGGGCATATGCAGAGGTAGATCGCAACCTCCCCAACACCGTCCCACCGCTATTTCGATAAACCATGACCATGCGTCCTTGACTATGTTTAGCAACCAAACCATAACAACCTCCTAGTCCCTTTCATTCCAAAACACAATTCATAATCCGTGTATTCAACTGCGATAAACTCTCTGGTTCTGTTTAGTTGGGTTTCGACTAAACTCACCATGGTTTATGCATATATATAATAATTATAAGTCCTCAATATGTATACCAGTGATAATAACATTCAATAATTCATTATCATTATCAATTATAATAATGTTAGGTTGTAACAGTACAGTCGTACATATGTACGGACAACCTGAAGTACAGTGATGCTACATCTAGATCTTACTAATAAATATAGTAACACATGAGTTATAAGCGAGTCAAACAAAGCTCGTTAACTACTTGGGATAGAGACCTCCAAACACTATCAAGGTCGAGCCTAGAAATATAGTTCATTTAGTTATCAAGTCCGAGCATCACATATTGGTTTCGAGCGGACCACGAGCCTAAACGAGTTTTTAATTTATATAGTTATTATTTATTTGATTAAGGTTATATTTATATAACTGTTTCGGGTAAAAATTAACAAGCTTAACTTTTAGCAAAACCGAATTAGAAAAGTGGGGTATTGTGTTTTACAAGCAAATATTTTGAGTATACCGAATATACGTTCAAGATATCCCCGAATATCCCTGGGGATATTAGAATATATCAAATAGAAAAATAGCAATACACACGAGATTTATACGAGGAAAAGCCCTTAATCCCTTAGGATTGCCGGCATAGAAACCTCGGGAGGTGATAATTGTCACTCTGCCTTGTATTATTAATAAATCAAGAATTCAATACAAATGAAGAGCATAAATTGATCGATTCTAAGCAGCTAAATCTGTTTTAAGTGAGTATCGTGTGTGTTATATGAGTAACCAGTGTCCTATATCGATCAATCACCTCGGTATATATACATAGAATCTAAAAAAGGACATTTGACAACGTTCATAAGGTAGTTCCGAATATTCCGGCACTTTCCAATCGTGGACGACTCTTTCAAATCACCCGCATAGATCTCTCTTGGATTCCACGTTTAAGTTGAAGTAGTTGTTGCACTTTCCCGTGACATCAGGGCAGCTATTAGACAACCTGTCAATCCCTGAAATCTCGCAATAGATGTTAAGTAACAGAGATAATTGTTAGTAATAATATATATCCTTAAAATATCCCTGATCCTGAAATATCCCGGATCCTGAAATATCCCGATTGAGAATATTTTGCGCCTAACAATAACTAATTTTATTTATGTATAAAGTTATGATATATATATATATATATATATATTTATGCTAAAATTGAAAAGTATATTTATAAATATATATTCAATGAATAAATAAAACAAATAAATTGATTAATTATAAAATAAACGAGCCAAGCATGGCCGAACTTGAGCTTGAAGATCTATCTATTCTAATAAGGGGTATTATCATATATCCCCTTATTAAACATTCAAATTACATATATCCCTAATGTTAAACTAAAATTACAAATTGTCTTTATGTTTCAAAATTGTCCCTTAGTAAAGAGAATTGTGTAAATTGTTTTTAATTAGTTCATTAACGGTAAAATAGGAAATATATAATTTGTTTTTTAATGAAATAGATAAATATGTAATATATCTGGTTTAGAAAACGAAAATATGTAATTTAGTTTTATAATTGTGTAAATATGTAATAAATAGTATAGCAAGGAGATATATATGTAATTGACCCTAATAATAAATAAAGGTATATAGGGATACATGACATATTTCTAGAGCACATCAATCTTGATTTCTCGCATCCCTTTTATATTAAATATATCTCATTTTATATAATAATATTAAATTTTAAATAAACTTTGTATACATTTTTAAAATATAAAAGATATTTAATAGATTATAATATATTAATAATAAAAAACACTTTTTTAAAAATAAATTATTATAAATTATAAAATTTTCAAAATAATTATTTAAAACACAATGTTTAAAGAAAAACAAACTACAAAAAAGTAAGAGTATAAAGAAAATATTATTATTTTTATACTTAAAGTATTAAATCATATAAAATTGTAATCATATTTTTAATTAAAAAATCATTTTATATTTTCTAAACTTTCATTGATAACTATTTGTTATCTTTCTTTATACAACCTGTGTAATACACGGGGCAGTAAGCTAGTTTTCTAACAAACCAAGCTTAAACTTTAGAAATATAGCTCTAAACAAGCCTAGCTCAAGCTTGAGCTTTTTTTTTTTTTTAATAAAAACGAGACAAGCTCAAACCTTAACAAGATTAGGATAAGGTCGGCTCGTTTATGCCCCTAGTATACATACAAATAAGATTACAATCATCAATTTAGTGACATTTGTGCTAAGTTTTAGTAGGAAAAAGTTTACTAATTTGTTGTTTAACACCATTTCGGCTAGCTTTAAAATTATCACCTCTTGCATATGAAACTTGTTTAATGGTATCATATACTGTTATTTATGTGAAAAATCCTCAACAAATCATTGGTATTTGTTGTGGGTCAATTTTTATGGTCTGAGATTAGGGATAGCCGAGAATAATCCGGAATATGGGATTCTTAAGTATCCTCAAATATTCTTAAGTATCCTCAAATATCCTCAAATATCCTGAATGCTAACATTGCTAATTGATCTTTTCCCTGTATAGCTTGACTTAGTATTGCAGGTAACTTATTATGGACGTGTTTTACCCTAAAAGTCGGGATAAAGTCAAAGAAAACGTGGTAAACATGCTAAATAACGGCTACAAATGGAGAACAAGTCACCAACGGTCATATTCACTGGATTTGACCTAAATATTCGGGGTTTAGTTGACAGAAGCGCTTCCACACGTTTGATGGACGTGGTGGCTGCCACAATTGAAGACATGGTCATGATTCCGAGATTCTCGCCGGAATATTCGGGAATATCGTTAATTGTATTTTACTATAAAATGTGGCGATATCGATCTAAGAAAAAACACACAACTCACTCAGTTTACTTCTGATTACTTCTTATTTGCAGCATTCACAGTTTATAAACACTTAGTGGTCGATCAATCGCGCTCTTGTATTGTAATTTTACATATTTTGTATTAATAAGAACAAGGCAGAGTGACGATTGTCACCTCCCGAGGTTTTTATGCCGGCAATCCTAAGGGATTAAGGGCTTTTCCTCGTATAAATCTCGTGTACAAGCTGTTTATTTCATTTTATATTCTGAAATATCCCTAGGGATCCTCAGGGATATTTAGGGATATATTGAACATATATTTGTGATATTCAATATATTTACTTGTTAAACACAATACCCCACAAAACTAATTCGGTTTTGCTAAAAGTTACACTTGTTAATTTTTACCCGAAACAATTTGGCGCCCACCGTGGGGCAAACTTGTGTTTTTTTCATAATTAAAACCTTGTTTAAAGGCGTTTTTTCGAAAAATACAGTGAGAAATGGCTTCACAACCGAGATCAACTTCTTCATTACCTATTATTTCTGCTACTACTACTAACATATCCTCGCAGATTCCTGTTTTCTCCAAGAAGTCAGATAATCCTAGCAATCCTGGGAAGAAAACCACATTTGTGGCTGAAAGTGCTCCATCAACAAAGATGACCACTTCTGTTCCTATACTTGTTTCTAACAATGAAATTTTGAGTATGTTTCAACAGGTTCAGCAGCAAATGTTGGATCAACAGAAATGAATCAGAGGCTTCTTAGAGAAATGGAAACTTTGAGGGCTGAAAAGAATAAACGACCAGAGACTACTACTCCAATAATTCCAAAAATCCTTGATTTTGGGACATCAGGGATATCCGGAAACCACTCTGGAGACTTTATTCCTATGCAGACTAGTCTGGGAGATCCGTCGGGATCTCAAGGGTTAAGGATATCTCGGGATAATACGAATATCCCGGGAACTTCTTATCTAACTCCCATTACTAGCAACACTTATAATTATTCTCCATTTGAAACTACTAATCTTGGTTCTTCGCAGGATTCAGGGATATCTCCTCAAGTGGCCAAGGAAATACAAAAACTCCGGGATATGATCTCAACTGTACCAGGAATAGTCAAACCTATCCCGGAAGTACCAACAACCACTCACAGGATATCCAGATTTGCTCCACCCATATGTGATGCTGAAATCCCGAAAAGATTTCAAACTCCAACGATGAAGTTGTATGATGGAACCACTGATCCTGAAGAACATGTGGCGCAATATAGGGAAAGAATGGAAACTAACCCTATACCCCCGCATCTGAAGGAAGCATGCTTATGTAAAGGATTTGGTTCAACACTAACAGGGGCAGCCCTGAAATGGCTGCTTAACGTTCCTCCCTACTCTATTACTTCATTTGCTCACCTTATTAATCTGTTTAACAATCAGTTTTCTTGTAGCAGGACATTTGAAAGGCTGACTAGTGATCTCTATAGGGTAACCCAGGGATCCGACGAATCCCTCAGAAGTTATGTCAACAAATTTGGCAAAGAATCCCTGGATATCCCTAATCTCGATATCACTACGACTGTTCAAGCATTTAAGATGGGTTTACAAAGGGACTCACCATTTTATGATGATTTGGTTATGAACCCCTGTAGAAACATGGACGACGTTCGAAACCGTGCCTTGAGGTTTATAAGATTGGAGGATGATAAGGAAATCCAGAAAAGGATCACTACGACGCCTCCCAATGATCAAGGAAAGAGAAAATTGGATTCACCTAACAGCAAATCATTCAAATCTAAGCCATACTACAAGACCGATAGCCACAAGATCAACTCTGTGGAAGAAGATGAGGATGACGAAGAATATCCCAGGATATCAGAATATTGTTTTTCTGTTGATATCCCTGAATTAATGTGTGCCATGCAGGATTTAGGTGAAAAAGCCAGGTGGCCACCAAAGGAAAAGAAGTTTGCGACAAGGGATAAATCCAAGTGGTGCGCCTTTCATGAGGACTTTGGCCACATAACGGAAGACTGCATTGCATTTAGGAAGGAAATAAGCTACCTACTAAGCAAAGGTCATATTAAAGAACTACTGGGAAAGAAGAAAGAAAGAAGACAGGATCCCAACGGATTCCCAAAAAGAGCAACATCTCCACCTAAAGATGCAAAGGTAATCAACTTTATTTCTGGTGGTTCTGATATTTGTGGTACCTCTTATTCTGCAGCTAGAAGACATGCTAAAGAAGCCAAAATGGAAAACGGAGAGAGACCCACAAAGACATCAACACTCACCACTGAAACAGTGGTGTCTTTTGAAGAACAAGACCGCAAAGATATCCTGGATCCTCACCATGATGGGTTAGTCATTACTTTATATGTCGCTAACCACTATGTACGCAGGATACTGATAGATGGAGGAAGCTCGTCAACATCATCCAATTAGAAACACTAAAAAGGATGAACATTCCTGAATCAGAGATAACGACTAAATCTCTGATCCTAGTCGGGTTCAGTGGCGAAACTAAAGCTACTGTTGGAGAAATCAAACTACCGGTATACATCGAGGGGGTAAACTCTATGCAACGCTTTTGTATTATAGATTCCCTTTCCTGTTACAATATTATACTAGGTAGACCTTGGATACATGACATGAAAGCAGTCCCTTCGACCTACCATCAATGTGTCAAGCTACCGACACCGTGGGGAGTGGTGACGATCAACAGTGACCAGCAGGAAGCCAAGGAGTGCTACTCGTCTTCAATGAAGGGAACAACTAGGCCCTCACCCGCGTAGCAATCAAAGTGCGACCTTGGGGATACTCAGGAATATAGGAAAAAGAAGTAAAGGAAATACCTTTAAATCCCGATGATCCTGAGGTAAAAGTCCTTATAGGAACTAGTATCCCTGAGGATATTGAAGAGAAACTGATTTCTTTTCTGAAATCAAGAGTTTCCACATTCGCATGGAAACATGAGGATATGACAGGAATATCCTCAGATGTGATTACACATAAATTAGGAATAGATAGGAATATTAAGCCTGTCCACCAGAAGAGAAGGAAGTTTACACCCGAAAGAAATCTAATCATTCAAGAGGAAGTAGAGAAACTCCTAAAAGCAAAAATGATTAGAGAGGTGAAATTTCCAAAGTGGCTAGCCAACGTAGTCGTGGTTCAAAAGAAGAATGGAAAATGGAGAGTTTGTGTAGACTACACAGATCTCAACAAGGCTTGTCCTAAAGATCCATTTCCATTACCACGTATAGATTCCATGGTAGATGCAACAGCAGGACATGAAATGTTAACTTTCATGGACGCATCAGCAGGCTTTCAACAAATTCAAATGGAACCTTCGGACCAAGAAGACACAGCTTTCATGACGCCAACAGGAATATATTGCTATACAGCAATGCCATTTGGCTTGAAGAATGCTGGAGCCACATACCAGAGGCTCGTTAACATGATGTTCAAAGAGAAACTGGGGGACACTATGGAAGTATATATAGATGATATGGTGGTCAAATCGAAAATAACTGAGAATCACCTTAAGGATCTTCAGGAATCCTTCGATATCCTGGACCACTATAATATGAAACTTAACCCATCTAAGTGTCATTTTGGGGTAAGATCAGGAAAGTTCTTGGGATATATGGTCACTAAAAGAGGGATAGAGGCTAGCCCGGAACAAATTCAAGCAATCTTAAACCTCAAATCCCCAAAGAACATAAAAGAAGTACAAAAATTAACGGGAAGAATAGCTGCACTTAATAGATTCATCTCAAGGTCTTCCGAAAAATTTAAAGGATTCTACGATATCCTTAAAAAGAATAAGAAGTTCCAATGGGATGCAGAGCATGAGAAGGCACTTCAGGATCTGAAAGAATATTTATCCTCACCACCGTTGCTCATGAGACCAGAAAATGGTGAACCACTATCACTATACTTAGCAGTATCCCGAACTACTGTAAGTGCTGTGTTAGTTAAGGATCATCAGGGATCACAGCACCCTGTATACTATGTAAGTAAGAGCTTAGTAGATGCTGAGACTAGATATTCTCATTTAGAAAAGCTAATTTTAGCTTTGGTTATGGCATCAACTAAGCTAAGACATTACTTTGAAACACATAGAATACACATTAAAACTAATTATCCTGTCAAATCTGTGCTGAGAAAACCGGAGCTATCAGGAAGGATGGCAAAATGGTCAGTTAAACTCAGCACCTACGATTTGATCTATGAACCAAGGACAGCAATCAAGTCACAAGCTTTAGCAAACTTTGTGGCTGATTTTAGTAATGATCTACAACCAGAAGTGGATCTAGAAGTAAAACTCTTAGATGAGGATACTGGTGAGTGGACTTTATTCACAGATGGATTTTCGAATATAAGAGGAACAGGACTAGGCATTATACTAAAATCGCCACAGGGGGACATAATACCCCAATCGATTAGTTGCGAATTTCAAGCAACTAACAATGAAGCAGAATACGAAGCCCTAATAGCAGGACTTCAATTAGCTAGGGATATGAACATTAGAAACTTACATGTTTTTGTCGATTCCCTACTAATTGCCAATCAATTTAACGGTTCTTACATGACCAAAGGAGATAAATTGGCAAAATACTTAGAAATAGTTAAGGATATTTCAGGATATTTTTACAGCTTCGATATCGCTCAGATACCAAGGGATGAGAATGCCGAGGCGGACGCATTGGCAAATTTAGCATCATCCTTAAGAATTCCTGAGAATATTAATATCCCTATCCTAGACATTTTAAGACCAGCGATAGATATGCAGAATATAGATCAGAATAATGAACCTGAAAATACCGAAGTTCATCACTCAGAAGCACGTGAAATATCCTGGACTATCCCTATCAAGAACTACCTTCAAACAAGAAAAATACCTGATGAAGAAACAAATCCTAGAGCTTTTAAAGCAAAAGTATCTAGATACACAATCATACGAGATATCTTATATAGGAAATCAATATCAGGCCCATACTTAAGGTGTTTGGAGAAACCCGAAAGTTTGGAAGTGATGAAAGATATCCATGAAGGAGATTGTGGAAATCACACTGGGGGTAGAGCATTATTCTCAAAAATCCTGAGAACAGGATACTTTTGGCCAACCATGAGAAGAGATGCAATGTCTTATTCCCAGAAGTGTGATGCTTGTCAAAGACATAGCAATATACTTCATCAACCAGCTGAACCTCTACATCCAATAGTCTCATCATGGCCATTCATGAAATGGGGAATGGATATAGTAGGAAAGCTACCCAAAGCACCTGGAGGAAAGGTGTTTATGCTTGCTATGACGGATTACTTCTCAAAATGGATTGAGGCAGAAGCCTTTGTACAAGTTAGAGAAAAAGAAGTAATCTCATTCATAAAGAGGAATATCCTGACTAGATTTGGAATACCCGCAGAAATCACTTGTGACAATGGGTCTCAGTTCATAGGCAAAAGGACCACAAACTTTTGTGAAAGCTGGGGCATAAAGATGATCACCTCTACACCTGTTCATCCTCAAGCTAACGGTCAAGCAGAATCAAGTAACAAGATCATAATCAACAACCTCAAGAAAAAGTGGGCTGAAGAACTTCCATTTGTCCTATGGGCTGATAGAACAACTACAAAGAATGCAACTGGTCAAACGCCATTCTCCTTAGTGTATGGTTCTGAAGCCGTTCTCCCAACAGAAATGGTTATCCCTACCGTAAGATCAAACTTACAAAATCTAGAATCTAACAAGGAAATACTATCCGAAGATCTAGATACCATTGATGAACTTAGGGATATTGCAAGAATAAGGATGGCTACATAACAACAAAAGATAGCCAAATCATATAACAAGAATATTAGGAGACGAAGATTTCAAGTTGGTGACTTGGTTCTAAGAAAGGCATTTCAGAATACTACCAACCCAGCTGATGGAAAACTTGCTCCGAAATGGGAAGGACCCTATAAGATAGATTCCGAAGCTGGAAAAGGTGCTTACAAGTTAACCAACATGGAAGGAGAACCTCTTCCAAGATCTTGGAATGCCATTCATCTTAAGTTATACTTTATTTAGAACTTATTAAAGTTATACTCTGCATTCTTATTTCTGAATATTTATAATTATTCTTGTATATGCCTATATATTCTTTTATATTCCTAATTACCATGCTACTAATCAAGCATACGAGGGGCATCAGGACTCCTGGTTCCCAGCTATGCAAAAATCTTATTGTTTTGTAGGTATAGCAGGAGAAGAGATGAGACTTTATGTCTTAACCCAAGTTCTGACCTGAAATCAGAACTTGATCAAGACCCGCACTGACTTTATGTCCAGCTGCAAAGTTTTGACCTGAAATCAAAACTCAAGAGACTCTTGTCTCTCATGAAGACTTAGGGCTCATGCCCTCGCCAGTTGCGCACATTTATCCTATTATAGTCTGAGATAATGGGACCAGTACACGCATGAGTGGCTGACAATTTCATTATCAAGGGCTATAACTAAGGATCCTCCGAAATATCCCGGTATAGTTGGAGATTTTGGGACCAGTACACGCATGAGTGGCTGACAATTTCATTTTCAAATACTATTACCAGGGATCCTCCGAATTCCGGCCTAGTCGCCAGTATCCCGGCCTTAGTCGCCAACATTCCGGCCTTAGTCGCCAGTGGCCTTGTCGCCAGTATTCCGGCCTTAGTCGCCAGTGGCCTTGTCGCCAGTATCTCGGCCTTGTCGCCAGTATTCCGGCCTTGTCGCCAGTATTCCGGCCTTAGTCGCCAGTTTTAATCGGCCTTGTCGCCAGTATTCCGGCCTTAGTCGCCAGTATTCCGGCCTTAGTCGCCAGTTTAATCGGCCTTGTCGCCAGTATCTTGGGCTTGTCCCAAGTTTTCTTGTTTTTCTATTTATGCAGGATTGAATTTCAAGGATACTTGGGAATACCACGAGATACTTGGGGATATTCAGGTATGAAATCTTTTTGATGTTTTCACAGGAACAAAGAAGACTTCGAACTAAACCTACTATCTCTGGAAATTGGTATTTGTTTCTTAACTATTATTTATTCATAATTATTTTCTATATATTCTCATGCCTAATAATATGCATTGTACTTATTTCTATTTAGGAATATGTTATATGTCATACGAACATTTCAATTTAGGGGCATGTTAGATTAAATTAACAAGTACTTCATGTAGTAAGATAACCTAAACAATAAAGTTTTAGAAGTTTCATATAACTCAAAAGAAGAATATATGGAGATAAGAATATTTGTAAATCCCAAATCTCAAGGAATATCAAGACAAATCCTCACAAATGTTAAGTCTGAAAAATTTTAAAGCTGTATGTATTAAAAACAACTTACAAAATTTTTGGGGCAATTGTTGTGGGTCAATTTTTATGGTCTGAGATTAGGGATAGCCGAGAATAATCCGGAATATGGGATTCTTAAGTATCCTCAAATATTCTTAAGTATCCTCAAATATCCTCAAATATCCTGAATGCTAACATTGCTAATTGATCTTTTCCCTGTATAGCTTGACTTAGTATTGCAGGTAACTTATTATGGACGTGTTTTACCCTAAAAGTCGGGATAAAGTCAAAGAAAACGTGGTAAACATGCTAAATAACGGCTACAAATGGAGAACAAGTCACCAACGGTCATATTCACTGGATTTGACCTAAATATTCGGGGTTTAGTTGACAGAAGCGCTTCCACACGTTTGATGGACGTGGTGGCTGCCACAATTGAAGACATGGTCATGATTCCGAGATTCTCGCCGGAATATTCGGGAATATCGTTAATTGTATTTTACTATAAAATGAGGCGATATCGATCTAGGAAAAAACACACAACTCACTCAGTTTACTTCTGATTACTTCTTATTTGCAGCATTCACAGTTTATAAACACTTAGTGGTCGATCAATCGCGCTCTTGTATTGTAATTTTACATATTTTGTATTAATAAGAACAAGGCAGGGTGACGATTGTCACCTCCCGAGGTTTTTATGCCGGCAATCCTAAGGGATTAAGGGCTTTTCCTCGTATAAATCTCGTGTGCAAGCTGTTTATTTCATTTTATATTCTGAAATATCCCTAGGGATCCTCAGGGATATTTAGGGATATATTGAACATATATTTGTGATATTCAATATATTTACTTGTTAAACACAATACCCCACAAAACTAATTCGGTTTTGCTAAAAGTTACACTTGTTAATTTTTACCCGAAACAGTATTGTAGGATGAATTCTTATGATAATAATAATAATCAGGTCTTATGTCTCATAATATTCTAATTCTCGTATTTTGTTTTTGTGTGTTAATTCCAAGACTAAACCTCACCTAGAACTCATATGTAAATAGTTTAGGATGATGATCATTTATTTCTTTAGTTATGATGATGATAAAGATGGAAAAGAAGTTAAGTATAGTGACATATAAGTAACTAGTTACGTGTATGCTTGTTCTTCACTTAATGGTCATAAAAACAAAGTTTGTATAAGTTTTTTTTGTTAGTCATTACGGACTTTCAAAGATCCAAGACACTTGTTTTTGTAGGTTTATGTATGTATATGAAAATTTAAGAGTTTACAGAAGTGTCTTTAAAAGAACTTTGAATTGAAAATGAAGGATGATTATGGCGTATGTGAGTTTTTAGTTGTGATAAATAGAGGAGAGGGGATTAAGACCTAAAATTTGTAGGAGGAGAAATAAATACTGGTGCGAGTTGATGTGTGATATTTGATTGGTATTAACAGGAGAATTAATTCATGGCTGGTATATAAATAAAGTATTTTAATTGGTAATTGAGATAATCAAGTAAGGAGGTACGGTGTCAGGGAATTGAAATGGATGGATAGGGGGGTTTTTCTTTCTATGAGGGGATATGGAGGATGGGTGGGGTGATGTTGGGAGTGAGAACAAAATCTTTTTTATTAGGTGGTGAGTATCTTTCCTAAGGAGATGCATTTTGTTTGTGAAAGCAAGTCGTTTATATAAAAACAAAACCATGACTTTTTGAGATGGGTAATCCATTGGAGGGAAAGCGAATAATATCTTAGATATATAACTGTGACAAATATTATACCTAAAGATATGACTCGTCTGATATAACATAAGTGTAGCAAAAACATCTATTGTCTTCTTTGAATAGTTGTAGCCATTGAACATTTTCTTGTGTATACTTTTAGTGAAGATGATTAGAAATTGCATCTAAATCATTATTAAAGTTTGATTCTTTTCAAAACATATGAGCCAAATGTTTTTTCAAATTTGATAGCCCTTTTCCAACATTTCACATCTATAATTCCCTATTTCTATTATTACACATGCATATCATGACACACATTGTCTCACACTTACACATATAATCACACACACACATATTTTCTCACACTTGCACACATATACAAATCATGCACGCATGTATGCATACTATTACACACACATTTGTTTCGGGTAAAAATTAACAAGATTAACTTTTAGCAAAACCGATTTAGAAATGTGGGGTGTTGTGTTTTACAGTCGAATATCTTAAATATGTCAAGCTTATTATCAGAATATCCCTGAGAATCCCTAGAAATATTTCAGAATATGAAACACAAAAATAGCAACACACATGAGATTTATACAAGGAAAAACCCTTAATTCCTTAGGATTGCCGGCATAAAAACATCGGGAGGTGACAATAGTCACTCTGCCTAGTTTTATTAATAACAAAATGGTTACAATCCAACGAAAGAACACAAATTGATCAATGCTAAGCGAGTAATTGAGCTTCTATGAGTATCAGTGTGTATCATGTGTCCAATATTGATCAATTGCCTCGGTATATATACGACCATTTTACAAACAGACTAGTAGCAACGTTTAAAAGGCCGTTGCACATATTCTGGGACTTTCCATACGTGGGCGACTTATTCAAAATAATGGCGTCAATTTCTCTTTGTTGGCGCGTTCCAGGATAAATCAGTTAGACTCTCATTCCATGATTTTTGCTTAGCTGTATAACAACGTGTCACTTCCTAAAATCTCGTAAGCTAGATTAGGAATAAACAGAGATAATGATTAGTCAATTATATATCCCTAAATATCCCTAATCCTGAAATATTCCGGGTAAAATTTTTAGCGCATAACAATTGCCCCAATTTTTACAGGTAGTGATTACAGCTGTAAAAATTTGACTTTTGAATTTTAAATTTGACGGTTTCGAGATTTAATGGACGGTTAAGATGAGGATAGCGGTTACTGTTTGTGTCAGTTTTCCTGCGCATATAATGATTACGTTCCTTCCTTTCTAATCACAAAAATCCTCCCGATCTTCTTCTTCGGTAAGTTCTCTTAGCATTATTCTCTGTTTTTTCTTCTTTTTGTTAGAATATCGAACTCTAATTCCTCATCTAAATCCGACGATTACTTTGATCAAAATATCCTTCCGTATACTGAGCAGAATGTGTGCATCTTTGACGATGATCACATCGACTCCATGCAACTGTCTCAGGCATTCCCTGAAGAAACCACATTTCATCGTTTCGATCCTACCCTCAAGTCTTATCACAGCTCTTCCACGTGGGTTTGTTTTCAAGAATACCCCTTTTCTTTAGGTCTATCCTTTCCTTTTCCTCCTCTAATTTCTGAATTTTTTCGCATTACCCGTCTCTATTATCCCCAATTGATGCCAATGGGTTGGTATTCCTAAAATTTCCTTTGTTTATCAATCCGTACACACGGTTGTTCCCGATTTCTGCTTCAAAGGAGAAATGGTGCTCCTGTTCTAGTTCATGGGATCACTATGAATGAGGAAGAGTGGAGGAATAGTTTTTCTTTGTTAAAAGAAGTTTTATTTCTGGGGGGAGGTCTCTTCCCATTAGTTGGTTGTTAAGGGGTAGGATTCCTAGGTTCATTCGTTTTTAGAATGGTTAAAAAATTTTAATAATTGTTTTATTTTTCTTATTTGTTTCCAGCGCCGAAGTTTGAATCGTTGGTTGTTGAGAGTGAAGATACTGAGCAAAAAATACAATCCTTGTTGGGGATAGAAGAGAGGGAACGAAAGTTTGGTGTGACATTGAGAGCCGATATCCCTGTTATATCCCCAGCCCACAGTGAATCTTCTTAACAATCTCAGGCGCAAATGACATCAGGTATCATTTCTTTGGTTTGTTAGTTGTTGAGTTTGATTTATAGTTCTCATTTTGTTTTCTGTTTTCTAGAATTAGCTTTCGATCTTGAGTATCTTAGTGGGCTTTTTACCATTAAAAAGGAGAAAACCATCCCTGTCACTCCCAAGGTGAGGATCATGCATACCCGCTCAACTAAAGCCTCAAAGAAGCGTAAAGGTGCTGATCCTATCAATGTGGATGGTATCCCGGACTTCCCTGTTGCCGATCTTCTTCAGAAGGTTATTTTGATAATTTTGTCTCTTATATTTTGGCTATATCCTGAGTTATTTCTATTTTGCAGGCTATCTTTAAGATTGCTGGTGACAAGGAAGCCTTCGAGAAACAGATTGAGGATCTTGAGGACCAGAAGAAGATTGTCGTTGCCAAAGCTGGTCATTTTGAAAAGGAGGCCCAAAAGCTGAGAAAACAGGTCAAGGATAATGACGCTGCCCACAAGCTGAAGGTCATGGAAATTATCGAAGGCTCCAAGAAGTCGGCCGCCATAGCCATCCTCAAAGCCAAAATTCAAATGGCGAAGAAATCCAAACAGGAGGGATCAGACTTGTGGGGGAAGGATCTTGTTGATTGGGTCAAGATCCTGGCTAACTTGACTGGAGATGTGGCGGAGGCTTTCGATACAGCGGCGAAGACAGCCAGCGTGGTGGAGACAAGAAAGGAAGCGGAGGGCGAGGATACAGGTGCAGGTGTAGGTGGTGGTGCGGTGATGGGCGATGAAGATAGAGTTGATAAGGTCTGAGCCCATCATGTTTGAGGTTCTTTTATGATGTTTAGTTTTCAAACAATGTTTATGGTGAAAGTCCCAGTATGGGAAGACAATTTTTAGATTATTTCAGGATATTTTAGGTGGAGAGACCATGGTTTTCATGACGAAGCCTAAATATCCTTAGTATTTGGACTAACAATCGCAGTATATGGGGTGGAGGGACAATGTGTTTTCATGGCGAAACCCGATATACTAACTTTAGATATATAATAGTTAATTTTTTGGTTTCTGACTATGAATATCTTTGTGTTGACATGTTTTTGATTCTAGAAGGTATTTTTGGGGATATTTAAAGATATCTTTGATTTTGTTGTATTAGTGTTGGGATGTATATATCTTGCTTTATGTTTCAATATGGCCTTGAATTGTTTCAAGAATATTTTAAAGATACAAGGTTATGTTATCTTTAACGTGTTAAGCAGCTAACACTATTTATTTACTTTAAAATGTTTTTAGAATATTTTGAAATATATAGATCACTAAGAAAAAGTTTTGACTATCTTGATCAGGATAGTGGTCATAAGTGATTTATAGTTTTCATTACTCGGTTGTTTTTCTAAAAATTTTGGTGCAAGGCTTTATTTCAGGATCAGATATTTCCAAGTGAAAGTTAATTATATAATCAAAAATAAAGATTGTTGTAGAATTTTGGGAAGATTAAGAAATAAATACCAACTGCTTGAAAGAGTAGATTCATTCTTGAAGCCTTCCTTATCCCTGTTAAAATAGTGTGTTAATTATATACCTCGATAGCCTTGGGTATGTTACGCATTTATGCGATATCCTGAAATAGTCTTGAGAATCAGCTCCTGCACATATTCAAAAACAAGAAAAATTGGGACTACCCAATATACTGGAGACTATGGCCGGTTAGACTGGCGACTAAGGCCGAAGATACTGGCGACAAGGCCGATTATACTGGCGACTAAGGCTAAAGATACTGGCGACAAGGCCGATTATACTGGCGACTAAGGCCGATTACACTGGCGACTAAGGCTGATTAAACTGGCGACAAGGCCCGGTTGTATAGCATATGAATGCTATAATTCGGAAGATCCCTGGTAATAGTCTTTGAAAATGAAATTTTCAGCCACTCATTCGTGTACTAGTCCCAAAATCTCCAACTATACCGGGATATTTTGGAGGATCCATGGTTATAAGCCTCGATAATGAAATTGTCAGCCACTCATGCGTGTACTAATTCCATTATCTTGGATTATAACAGGATATACGTGAGCTACTAGCGAGGGTGTAAGAACCCTAGTTCGGTTGAGAGACAAAAGTCCCTTGAGTTTTGATTTCAGGTCAAAACCTTTGTTGTGCAACCAGAAATAAAGTCTCTGCATGGGTATTCTACATAGTTTTGATTTCACGTCAAAACCTCGCAACCAGACATATAGTCTCTGTGAGGGTCTTAATCAAGTTTTGATTTCAGGTCAAAAAATTTGGGCTGAGACATATAGCCTCGTATCTTCTCCAGCTATACCTGCAAAACATTGAGATTTTTGCATAGGTGGGAATCAGGAATCCTAATCCCCCTTCCAATGCTTGAGTTAGAGTAAAGATATTTTAAGAATATATCAAAAAAATTTTAGAATATACGAGTGTAGGAATCAATAGATAAACATGTGAGTTAAAGTAACATTATTTTGTGGTAATGAAAGTCATATGAAGTAAGTCTTAAGATGAATGGCGTTCCATGCCCTTGGAAGAGGTTCTCCTTCCATAGTGGTTAACTTGTATGCCACCTTTCCAACTTAAGATTCGATCTTATAAGGTCCTTTCCATTTTGGGGCAAGTTTTCCATCCGTCGGGTTGGTGGTATTCTGGAATGCTTTTCTCAAAACCAAATCTCCGATTTGGAATCTTCTGATCCTTATATTCTTATTGTAGGATTTAGCCATCTTTTGTTGATAGGTGGCCATCCTAATCTTTGCAATATCCCTAATCTCGTCGATAGTATCTATATCCTGATACAATGCTTCATTGTTAGCTTCTATCGTTTGTAGGCTAGTTCTTGCAGTAGGGATAATCATCTCAGTTGGGAGTACAGCTTCAGAACCGAATACTAATGAGAATGGTGTCTGACCAGTCGCATTCTTTGTCATTGTCCTATCTACCCATAGGACAAATGGGAGTTCTTCAGCCCATTTTCCTTTCTTGGATCCCAACGTTTTTCTTGAGATTGTTTATGATGATTTTATTACTTGATTCTACTTGATCGTTAGCTTGAGGATGTATAGGTGTACAAGTGATCATTTTTATCCCTAGGCTTCACAGAAGTTTGTAGCTCTTCTGCCGATGAACTGAGACCCATTATCGCATGTTATCTCGGCGGGTATCCTGAATCTGGTCAGGATATTTCTCTCTATAAATGAGATTACTTCTTTTTCTCTAACCTACACGAAAGCTTCAGCTTCAATCCATTTCGAAAAATAATCGGTCATGGCAAGCATGAATACCTTTCCTCCTGGTGCTTTTGGTAGTTTTCCTACTATATCCATTCCCTATTTCATGAATGGCCATGATGAGACTACCGGATATAAATGTTCAGCCGGTTGGTGAAGGATATTGCTATGTTTTTGGCAAGCGTCACATTTTTGGGAATAGGACATTGCATCTTTTCTCATGGTAGGCCAGATATATCATGTTCTTAGGATTTTCGAAAGTAATGCTCTGCCCCTAGTGTGATTCCCACAATCTCCTTCATGAATATCCTTCATTAACTCTATACTTTCTGGTTTTTCTAGACACTTTAGGTATGGACCGGCTACCGAATTCCTATATAAGATATTCTGAATGATTGTATATCTAGATAATCTAGCTTTGAAAGCTCTAGGATTTGTTTATTCATCATGTATTTTCCTGTTTGGAGATAATTCCTGATAGGGATTATCCAGGATATTTCATGTGCATCAATATTCTTTGGTTCAAGAATTTGATTCGAATCTTCTATATCTAATGCTGGATTCAGGATATGTAGGATAGGGATATTAATATCGTCAGGTATCTTAAGAGATGATGAGAGGTTTGCTAGCGCATCTGCTTCATCATTCTCTTCTCTAGGGACTTGCGTGATATCAAAAGTATAGAAGTATCCCACTATCTCCTTAACGATCTCTAAGTATTTTGCCAATTTGTCCACTTTAACCATATATGAACCATTAAACTGGTTTGCTATTAGTAAGGAATCGACAAATACGTGGAGATTTCTTATGTTCATATCCTTAGCTAATTGAAGGTCCTGCTATCAAGGCTTCGTATTCAGCTTCATTATTAGTTGCTTGAAATTCAAAACTGATCAATTGAGGTATTATGTCCCCCTGTGGCTATTTTAGTATGATTCCTAAACCTGTTCCTCTTATATTTGAGGCTCCATCGGTATGTAAGGTTCATTCACCAGTATCTTCATCCAGAACTTTGACCTCTGAATCTACTTCTGGTTGAATATCACTGCTAAAATCTGCCACAAAGTCTGCTAATGCTTGAGATTTAATTGTTGTTCTTGGTTCGTAAATTAAGTCATAAGTGCTAAGCTTTACTGACCATTTGGCCATTTTTCCTAATAGTTTAGGTTTTCTTAACACAGATTTAATCGTGTAAATTGTCTTAATATGTATCCTATGTGTCTCAAAGTATTGCCTAAGTTTTTTTGAGGCCATGATCAAGGATAAGATTAGTTTTTCGAGGTGAGAATATCTAGTCTCAGTATCTAATAGGCTTTTACTTACATAGTATACTGGATGTTGTGATCCTTGGTAATCCTTAACTAATACAGCACTTACAGTAGTTTGGGATACTGCTAGGTATAGGGATAGTGGTTCACCATCTTCTGGTTTTATGAGTAGCAGCGGTGAGGACAAGTATTCTTTCAAATCTTGAAGCGCCTTCTCATGTTCTACATCCCATTGAAACTTCTTATTCTTTTTGAGGATATCGTAGAATCCTTTAAACTTTTTGGAAGATCTAGAGATGAATCTGTTAAGTGCAGCTATTCTTCCTATTAACCTTTGCACTTCTTTTACGTTTGTAGGGGATTTTAAGTTCAGGATAGCTTGGATTTGTTCTGGGATGGCCTCTATTCCTCTCTTAGTGACCATATATCCCAAGAACTTTCCTGATCTTACTCCAAAATGACACTAAGAAGGGTTAAGTTTCATATTGTATCGCTCCAGGATATCGAATGATTCTTGAAGATACTGAAGATGATCCTTGGTAATCTTTGATTTGACCACCATATCATCGACATATACCTCCATAGTGTCTCCCAGCTTATCCTTAAAACATCATGTTGACAAGCCTTTGATAAGTAGCTCCAGGATTCTTTAGGCCAAACGGCATTGCTGTGTAGCAATATACCCCTGTCGGTGTCATGAAGGCAGTATCTTCTAGATCCGAAGGCTTCATTTGGATTTGTTGGAATCCTGCCGATGCATCCATGATAGTTAGCATTTCATGGCCTGCCGTAGCATCTACCATCGAGTCTATGTGCAGTAATGGAAAGGGGTCCTTTGGAAAGGCTTTGTTGAGGTCTGTGTAATCTACACAAACTCTCCACTTTCCATTCTTCTTTTGAACTATAACTACGTTTTCTAACCACCTTGGAAATTTCATTTCCCTTATCATCTTGGCTTTGAGAAGTTTTTCCACTTCCTCTTGGATGACTGGATTCCTCTCAGGGGCAAATTTCCGTTTTTTTGGTTGATAGGTTAGAAGTTTCTATCTATTCCTAGCTTATGTGTGATTACGTCTGAGGATATCCCTGTCATATCCTCATGCTTCCAAGAAAATGTAGAAATTTTTGATTTCAGGAACGAAATCAATTTCTCCTCAATATCCTCAGGGATATCAGTTCCTATGAGAGCTTTGGTTTCGGGATCCTTCGGATTAAGTAGTACTTCTTTTACTTTTTTTCCAGGGATTCCTGATTATGCCCAAGGTCGTTCTTTGATTTCTATGTTGATGATGGTTTTGTTGTCGTCATCATCGAAGATGAATAACACTCCTTAGCTTCCTGCTGATCGTTGTTGATCTTCACCACTCCCCATGGTGTAGGTAGTTTAACACAATGGTGATATGTCGAGGGAACCGCTTCCATATCGTGTATCCATGGCCTACCTAGAATTATTTTGTAACAGGACAAAGAATCTATAATACAAAAGCGTTGCATAGAATTTACCTCTCGATATATACTGGAAGTTTGATTTCTCCAACTGTAGCTTTTGCTTCCCCGCTAAATCCAACTAGAACCAATGACTTGGTCATTATCTCAGATTCAGGGATATTCATTCTTTTGAGCATTTCCAATTGTATGATGTTTACCGAACTTCCTCCATCAATGAGTATCCTGCGGATATGATGGTTAGCAACATATAATGTAATCACTAACCCATCGTGATGAGGATCCATTATGTTTTCCCGATCTTGTTCTTCGAAGGATATCACAGTTTCTATGGTTAAGGTTTATGTCTTTGTTGGTCTCTCTCCACTCTCCATCATAGCCTCTTTAGCGTGTCTTCAGGCTGCAGAATAAGAGGTACCACATATGTCAGATCTACCAGAGATAAAGTTTATTACCTTGGCATCCTTTGGTGGGGATGCGGCTCTTTTTGGGAATCCATCAGGATGCTGCCTCCTTTCTTTGCGTTTACCAGGCAATTCCTTGAGCTGGCCCTTGCTGAGCATGTAGCTTATCTCTTTCCTCAAGGCAATACAGTCTTCCATTACATGTCCGAAGTCTTCATGGAATGCACACCATTTGGACTTATCTTTCACAGCAAATTTCTTATCCTTAGGATGCCATCTGGATTTCTCCCCTAAATCCTGCATGGCACACATTAGTTCGGGGATATCTACAGAGAAACAATAATCAAATATCTTAGGTTATTCTTCGTCATCTTCATCATCATCCACAGAATTGATCTTATGGTTGTCGGATTTGTAATATGGCTTGGGTTTGAATGATTTGTTGGTAGGCGAGTCCAGTTTCCTTTTGCCTTGGTCATTGGAAGGTGTTGTAGTAACCCTCTTCTGGATTTCTTTGTCATCTTCCAGTCTAATAAACCTTAATACACGGTTCCGGACCTCATCCATATTCCTGCAAGGATTCATAACCAAATCATCATAAAAGGGCGAGTTTCTCTATAATCCCATTTTGAATGCTTGGACGGCCGTAGTGATATCCAGGTTAGGGATATCTAAGGAGTATCTGCCAAACTTGTTGACATAGCTCCTTAGAAATTCCTCCGGTCCCTGTGTTATCCTGTAGAGATCACTGGTTAGTCTTTCAAACGTTCTGCTACATGAGAATTGATTATTAAATAGGTTAATCAAATGGGCAAATGAAGTGATCGAATAAGAAGTAACATTGAGTAGTCATTTTAAGGTTGCTCTTGTTAGTGTTGATCCAAATCATTTGCACAAGCAAGCTTCCTTCAGATGTGGAGGAATAGGATTGGTCTCCATTCTTTCTCTATATTGGGCTACATGTTCTTCCGGATCTGTTGTTCCATCATATAGCTTCATGTTAGGAGTTTGAAATCTTTTTGGGATCACGGCATCGCATATAGGTGGAGCAAATATGGATATCCTGTGAGTGATCGCCTGGACTTCAGGGATAGGTTTAACTATTCCTGAAACGCTTGATATCATATCCCGAAGTTTCTGAATCTTTTTGGCCACTTGTGGAGATATTCCAGTTTCTTGTGAGGAACCAAAGTTAGTGGTGTCAATCGGAGAATAATTGTAAGTGTTACCAGTAAAGGGTGTGGGAAGTGATGTTCTTGGGATAAGGAGATTATCCCGAGATATCCCTAAATCTTGTAATCCTGACGAGGTTCCGATGCTGGTTTGCATATGGATAAAGTTTCCGGAAAGATTCCCAGACATCCCTGATGTTCCAAAATTAAGGATCCTTGGAGCTATTGGTGTAGTAACTTCAATTTGCTTGTTCTTCTCAGTCTTTAAGCTTTCCATTTCCCTGAGAGTCTTTGATTCATCCGTTGTTGATCTATCATCTACTGTTGTACCTGTTGAAACATACTCAAAATATCATTTTTAGAAACAAGTACAGGGGCAGTAGTGGTCATCCTTGTCGAAGGACCACATTCAGCCACAAAGGTAGTCTTTTTTCCAGGATTCTCGGATTTTTTGGTGAAGACAGGAATCTGCGAAGATACATTAGTAGTAGTAGCAGAAACAGTAGGTAATGCAGATGTTAATCTCGGTTGTGAAGCCATTTTTCACTATATTTTATTTTGAAAACGCCTTTAAACAAAGTTTTTTGTTATAAAAACACAAGTTTGCCTCACGGAGGGTGCCAAATTGTTTCGGGTAAAAATTAACAAGATTAGCTTTTAGCAAAACCGATTTAGAAAATCGAGGTGTTGTGTTTTACAGTCGAATATCTAAGCTTATTATCAGAATATCCCTGAGGATCCCTAGGGATATTTCAGAATATAAAACACAGAAATAGCAACACACATTAAATTTATACTAGGAAAAGCCCTTAATCCCTTAGGATTGCCGGTTAATCCCTTAGGATTGCCGGCATAAAAACCTCGGGAGGTGACAATAGTCACTGAGCCTAGTTTTATTAATAACAAAATGGTTACAATACAACGAAAGAGCACAAATTGATCAATGCTAAGCGAGTAATCGAGCTTCTTTGAGTATCAGTGTGTATCATGTGTTTTATATTGATCAATTGCCTCAGTATATATACGACCATTTTACAAACAAACTAGTAGTAACGTTTAAAAGGCCATTGTGCATATTCCGAAACTTTCCATACGTGGGCGACTTGTTCAAAATAATGGCGTCAATTTCTCTTTGTTGGCGCGTTCCAGGATAAATCAGTTAGACTCCCATTCCATGATTTTTGCTGAGCTGTATAACAACCTGTCACTTCCTGAAATCTCGCAAGCTAGATTAGGAATAAACAGAGATAATGATTAGTCAATTATATATCCCTAAATATCCCTGATCCTGAAATATCCCGGGTAGAATTTTTAGAGCATAACAACATTCATGTTAGAACTGGTTAATTCATTTAGTTTGAACTTTTTATTATTTTAATATATTAGTTACTTATGGGCCATAGGCCTAAAACGTGTTTTAAGGCCTCAAACATCATGTTCAGGCGATGATTCATGGCACCCGATCAGGTTTAGTAGGAACATCAGAGATCATGTGGGTCTTGCACAGAAAAATGTTGCAAATGGTTCAGGTGATGATTCATGGCACCCGATCAAGTTTGTCTCTTGATTCAGTTAGAAAAGGTAACAACAAACAACCTACTATTTATGTAAAGAATCAAAAGTTTATTGTTGGAATAAAAACTGTAAAAAAGGGCTTTATATTTCAAGCGGAAAAGAAATTGTATGCCCGTATCTAAGACTATTGAAATAGGTTGTAATAGCCTCAAAGATGATAGCCAGATTCGATGTTTTACTTGCCTACAATTTCATCACAAGGCAAAATATTGCCCAAGTAAGTACAAATTTCTGTCTTGTTAAACTTTTAGACACAAAATTGAATACCTTGTTAAGGGGATTGATTCGAGAACTTAGAATAAAATTTGGTTTGTCAATAAATTTTATCTGAAACAAATGAAATGAAACAAATCCTTGTTTGAAAAATATGAAAATTTTCTTTAATGGTGAAACTAAAATTAGTGAAAATGAAATGTTTGTTTCTCATGGAATTGGTCAAGTTAAAGTGCTAATTAGTGACAAAACAAGAAGTATTCCATATGCTAACAATGTACCCTCATTGAAAAATAAGAATATCTTAAGTTTGAAAATGTTAGTTGATCAATGGTATGTTGTAGAATTTGATGGGGATGTGTGTTATGTTACCAGTAGGGATGAGATTTTAATACCGAGTACCGGTACCGTACCGAACTGATACCGTACCTGTAGATTTGGTACCGGTAACGGTACTTGATTTTCTCATATTTCGGTATCGGTACTAACCGGTACCGGTAACGGTAAAATACCGAAAATTCCCGAATTAGTACCGGTACAGAAATATGCATACCTTTTGTTTTGAATGTGATTATTTATCAATCTAATGTATTTAAAAAATATTTAACGTAATGCTTTAAACGTAATTATTGTTTTAGATATTAAATATAAAAAAAATACCATAGAAATCCAAAAGAAGATACATTCGTATTCTTCTATTTACAATTTATAGTTTTGTAAATTTAATTTTTCTTATGATGTGTTCATATAATGCATTTATATTCCTAGATTTTTTGGATTTTTATTATAATTATCGCATAATATCATCAATACTTTGAAAGCTAATATTCTTTATCTTTATCCCAACAAAAATGTTTAAAAACGGTACAAAACCGGTAAAATACCGATACCGGTACCGGTACCGAACCAGTACCGTACTTGTGATTTCGGTAACTGTATCGGTACTCACTTTTCTGAAATTTCGGTACCGGTATTTTCGATATCAGTACCGGTATGGTACCGATCTCATCCCTAGTTACCAGGATGTTTGAAGGAAACAAATTTTGTGAAAATGAAGAATTTGTAGATTGTAATGATGCTGACATATCTTTAGAAATTGGAAAAATGAATATGGATTCATTTGTTGGAGATGTTTTTGATGAAATATGTGAAGATAAAAAAATAGGTGAAGAAGTTGGGTTTGAAAGTAAGATAAGTAAGGATTGATGATTCGGATTTATGTCAATTATAGTAGACTTGTTGGAAATTGTTATCTTTTCATTGAAATGTTGGAAGTTCATAATTACATATTTAAGCTTAAAAAGGAACTAAAGAAACAATTCCAAGAGATTGTTGAATGGTTCTTTAACCATATTGGGCAATCGGATGGGAAACCATATCCTCTTACTTTACCAAATGAAATAGATGTCAGGTTACTCGATCTTTACTTGTTTGTGAAATCAGCAGTGGCTATGAAAGACTTACAAATGAACATTGGAATCAAATTTCTCCTTACTTGGGCTTTCCTAGTGAATTTGGTGCTAATCTAAAGCCTATTTATATAGGTTATTTGGACCTTCTTTTGTTATTTTATAACACGAACAAGAAAAATGGAAAGTCTAAAGTCAATCGAAAAAGATTGAAGAATTCATGATGATGATTGGAGCAGTGACAACAACAATGCATCAAAGAACATGATTGTTGTTAATGCTACATAAAGTGATACAAAAAATGAAGAAAAGGATGACAAAGAGATGAAAGAAAGTAAAATTAATAGACAAGATGGAAAGAAGACTTCTTTGATGATCTTGAAGACTTTGTTCTTGTTGAGGATAAAGAACCCACTGCTAAAAAGTGATGACCATGAAAGTTTTCAAATCAATGGATTAAAGGGGAATCCGCTAGCACTAGTTAATCCATTTAGTTTGCACTTTTTATTATTTTTAGTATATTAGTTACTTACGAGCCATAGGCCACTAACGAGTCATAGTCTCATAGAACAATTAGTTTATGGGCTGAAATTTTGTGTATCTATTTTATTGCCCAAATAAGGTATTATTGGACAGAAGTCAACGATGTTACAGGAATTATTGGCAACAGAATTGACGGTTGCATAACCGTCATTGTCAAAATCCCATACAAATTAATTAGTATATATGTATATATATGTATGTTTGTGTTTGTAAAACATATGTAATGGTTCACATAATATATCAAATCATGTTTATGCATATTCCTAATGGTTCATTTGAATCTCTAAATTCATTGCAATCTCGTTCTTTTCCATACATGAAAAACAGTTCGATCAATTCAATCTTGGGGAAGCTACCGTGCAACAATTTACAAATCCCACACAAAGTACACATACATTTCATCACACACACACACATACATACATACATACATACATACATACATACATACATACATACATACATACACTTGTTATCAAATGCACATACACACACTATACACCCTACACACACTTTCTCTCTCTCTACGCATACACATATTATCACACGCACACATTGTTACACACTAGTTGTTATCAGACACCCACGCATCTTACCCAAATTAGCGTTTATGATCGCTTTCATACTAGTGAACTTAATTTAGGTGTCAACAAAGGATATTTGTTTGAGTATCGAGTAATCAAGGTATTTTTGGCAAAATACGAAAAAGAAGTAAATTTGTTTTTTATTCTCTTGGAAGTACACATTTTGTCCGAATCTTCTTGACTTCTTCTATAATGGTATGCCCCAATATATAGCGTTATACTATTGTGAAGGTAGGTACACTTAACTTTATTTGGAGGATGTCTAATGTAGGCGGATTGGCTCGAGTGAAAATAAAAAGCATCCATACACATATATAGGGCATTTTCATGTGGTACATAAGTAAAAACAAACATTCATAAACATATTAGGCATGTTCATCTAGTAGAGAGTAAAAAAACAAAAACAAAAAAATATGTTTATACTATAAAAAACAAGAAAAATTGTAAAGCATTTTTATAGTATAATGAACAACGAAAATCGTCAAACCCATGCTTATACACATAAATAATAGTCAAATAGATGTCTTAACAACAAAAAATGTGAATGTGTTTATGCACCTATAAGATCATTAATGAACTTAAAATGATTCAAGAAGGTAAAAAGATGATTTGTGATGATGAAGATGATGCATGTTCAATGATCACAGAGATGGAGATGAATGCTCGATGGTGATGATGATAAAGCTCCGACGCATTACTTAAAAAAAGTTGGACGATCGCTTGTGTAAATTTTGTATTTTATAATTCTAAAAAACTTAGGCTTAATCCTAAACGGGTTTCACGAGTCTTTATTTTATATGCTAGCTATGGACTGAACCAACCCAAACCTAATTGGCACAAGACATCAAGATTGATGACCGAACCTATTTTGATAAATGTGACATCCAACAATTTTAAAGTTTGACTTACTTAACACCGTTAGTGTATTTAACGTTGAATATGATGGCATTGTCATTAAATATAATAATTAATTTTTTATTTTTATTTAAACTCTAGCAATACGCGCGCGCACACACAAGTACATACATATTTAAAATGCATAGTTTTCATTTGTTAAATTTCGTAATTATGACACCGCTTTGAGCTAAACTTTTCGAAACGAACATTGTTGACAACTCAGCAAATGAATTTAATCAATATACTTGATATAACACAAACTAATAATTTATAAGGAAAGAACTTGAATTAATAAAGAAAACCAAAAAAATGTAATTTTACACGGTAAAATTCCAGACAACAAAAGATATATGTTTTTTAGCCGGATAAGTAGACATAATGTATCCGATATAATATTGAACCACCATAATACCCAATTTATACTAACTTTAACCTACATAAGACAAGTGTAGGACACATGTCCATGATCTTGTAAAGACCATGTGAGGTTGAGAGGGGAAAAAAAAACAAAACAAAAGTAGGTCAAGATTCTTGATGACCTTACCAAGACATGCTCATCGCTTTCTTCACTTTAACACACGATCTCCTTCTCTCCACTTCCTTGTGAATGTCTGCAACCCGCCCTCCCCACCATAATTCACTTTCAAATTATTCCTCCTTCATCATTCATCAATCTCTTGTATGATTTTTGTTGAATATTTTAGTTTAATTGGATGTAAAGGAATATTAAAAGGTTGGAGGTGCGGAGTGCACACTTGTTTAATATTTCTGAGCTCCTGACCAAGCGTGGGGGACAAGGGGCAGAGCCCCTGGTGGCGGTCCGAGATTTGACCCGCAATTTCACCCGCCAAAACCAACCGCCAATAACTAACTTGCGGTTGATTGGTGATGAACAAGATAAACGAATTCGCCTCCATCCCGCATATCGGGACACATTCATGGACTTGACAGTTTAGCTTTTTAACCTACAAACATTAGACACTTATTTAATATCTCTTCAAAACATGTGTCAAGATGACTAGGCACGTTTCCGTTGCGCGCGTAGTGTCTGGAACTTGTTTTCACGATTCCCATTTTATATGTTAACCGTTCAAAATTCGGTTTGTCGTAACTTTCACTACGAGCATTGTTTGCCAATTCTGCTTTCCCTCATTTTCATCATTGTTTTATCGCCTTCATAAACTAATTTTATGAAACGTTCAATATGTTTCTTGGATCATGTAGTCGCAGTTCAAAGCTTAGTTTACTTATTGCGGTGTTATCGTGTAACTATCATAACTTATCATTTTCACATAAACTGTACTTATAACATATCAAAATAAAGAGTACTTTCATGATCATCGTTAACTACGAATGATCAAAACATAGAAAATTTGGGGTGTTACGAATTGATTGTAAAATTGATTGACTGGAAACAAATTATATGTTTGAAAGCTTACAAAAACTACTCTTGATTAGCTGCAACCGCAAAAATGGCTCGATATGAAATAGGGTTAAACGGTGGGTATCTAGGTTGATTTAGATTGAATTGGATTACCGTTACCAGTTCCAACTCTACCCGGTTAAAAAAACCAAACCCAATCGAAGCCAATTCCATCTCTATCCAATTCTTGATTTTGTTAACTGAAACTGATTCTAATAATTCCGAAAAGAAACCAATTTACCCACCTCTACATCACACCCTCTCTTGTTCCAACAAATAATCATGTTATAAATAAAAATTACTAGGTATCGTTGTTGATTCAAATATTTGATAAATTTCCCAACATACTAGCATTTACACTTCAAATAAAGTAAACAAGTGCTCAATAGCTGAAATCTAAACCATACACTGTATGTTATACATATATCTTGACCTAAAGCAAAATAAATAGGTTGATTTGAGTAAATAATTATTGTATTTTGAGTTAAAATCTGTATCACGACAACATAGACCATGTTAAGATGCGTAATACTTTACTACAATACGGGTCAATATGAGTAATTTAAAAATATGTGAATGGAATAAATTCAAACGAATACGAATGATGAACAATTATTTAATGAGAAAATCTAAAATATTATTGAAATAAATTATTTTGGAAGGCTGGAACATACAACACTGCAGGGTATAAATATGGGACTGCCATTACCAAGATAAAGGAGCTGGCTAAGAGGTGGCTTCATAAGGGGAACAATAAAAAGTGTGTGGGGATCATTTGCAAAGCTACCGGGATTATGTGTATGAAGAAATGGAACATACAGGGTATGAGCTGCACCTGTTTCTTTACATAAATAAGCTGATTTCCATCCAAGCCGATGGGCGTCAACAAAATTTAAATTTTGGAAGGGGGGGGGGATTACTTTAATGGGTTGGTAATGGTGGGCTACTCACTACTGATAGATGAAACGACTTGGAATGCATCTCAGGATTATTCAGAAGGGAATTCTCATGCTTGCATGTTTAGTTAAAATGGCTTGGGAGAAATGCCTAAATCACAGTGGATTTAGATCTCAATTGTATATGATCTGGTACAAATCGCCTTCAAGGGGAGCTTACAGATTTAAGTGTCGTCTATGTTTGGGTTATTTTTACGGCTAGAAACGCTAGCTTTATGTGGTGGTTGTGCATACTATTATACAACAACAACCATACCCAGTATATTCCCACTTTTCAGTAGGGTCTGGGGGGGAAAGATAGATACAAACCTTACCTCTATCCCAATTGGGATAGAAAGGCTGCTCCGAAAGAGTCCCCGGCTCAAAGTTATCGTTTGAAGTTGATCATCCCAATGATTAACGTTATTTTCACAAAATAATTAAAATAACGTTAAAATCGCGCGCGCGCACACATTGTGCATAGTATTATCATTGTTATTATTATGATAATGGTTGTAGATGAGATGCTTTTGTATAGTTGGAAGGACATGTACGACTGCGTAATGGGTGAGCCGCTCTCCCCAGCGGTGTGGCATTTTCAAAGGGCTAGGCGGGCACCCCCCCCCCCCCCCCAAACGGCTTCCATTTTTCGCCCAAAAGGACTTAAATGGGATGACCATTGTGGATCGTCTTATATTTATTTTTTGGATTCCCAAAGCCTGTATTAAGAACATCAATGTGTATAGCCTAAGGCACGCCTCCTTGATGTTGTAATTTTGTTGTGCTTTATGTATTTTTTTCAGGCAAAACCCTTAATTAAAACAAAAAACTGTTTTTTTAAAACTCATTTAAATCCAAAATGATTTTGCCTAAAACCATCATGACACGAACTCATTCTAACATGTTAACCAACCCGACCTGACCCACCCATTTTGTTAGGTATAGTTTTTGACACATTTTGGTGGTTATATCATGATCATCTTAGGGGTTAAGTATTTTACTTTCAACGAAACCTTGATATCAGTTGTTACATTGGTCTTATGAAGACATCAAAACACATACAAACAATGCAGGAAAGAACACCCCCGCATAAGAGAGGAGCTCGTGAAATCGAAATTGATAACCTTTGAATTTTATTGGCAGCAGGCAAGTCGTTCCCACAGTCCTGAAAGATTATCGGGTTAGGCAATATCAAAGTGTATAATAAACT
This sequence comes from Mikania micrantha, assembly GCA_009363875.1. Taxonomy (NCBI): domain Eukaryota; kingdom Viridiplantae; phylum Streptophyta; class Magnoliopsida; order Asterales; family Asteraceae; genus Mikania; species Mikania micrantha. The sequence continues at coordinate 7,520,288 of CM018690.1, read as the reverse complement.
CAAAAGCATAATATATTATAAATCCTTTACCCATGATAAAGAATATTTAAATTTGAACAATAATAATAAGAGAAACTATCAGGTACATATTTCAAATTTAAGAGCCTATTTCTTGAGTCGAGCCAAGCCCAAGTTTGCCCAATACAAGGTCTGTTCAGCAAAAGTGCCTTGGCTTGCCAAGTCTAAAAGCCTAAAAGGCTTAGACTCAGGCATAGGTTCCACCCAAAGTCTAGAAGCAGGGTACCTATGGACTGGCATAGGCTTCTATAAACCTCCTGCATTGTCTCAAGCCTCAAGCCATACGGGCCCATAATAAATTGATAAAATATAATTGTAACTCCTAAGGTCAAAAGGGTGTAAAAAATCTCCATCACACCAAAACGGGAAATAAAAAACAATAACATTATGACTATCGTAGCACAGCAGACACAGAGCCTGCTTGGTTAAACTCAAGTCTGTTAGGCTACCAATTAAAATGAAGATCCCAGCCCTGTTAATAAATATAAACACACGAACACAAGAACTTGCGATTATGAACCAGAGAAACAGAATTCTTTTATTAAATCAAAAACGGGTACAATCAAACCAAAACCATGTAACCCTATTTATAATGAAACAAAACACAAACCCAAATCAAATTCTATCCCTAAAAAACTGCCGATTCAAACTAAACCAAAACACAAATCAACTAGAACTCTAAAACTCAATTAAATAAACCAAAAACAATTAAAACTAAACTTTCTAACTTTGAACCCCTTTAACTATTGAGTATTTCCAAGATTGGTCCAACAATCACCCCCTAATCTTGTAATACTAATTTCCTTATCACAATAGTAATGGCCCAAAATCATCATATTGGGTCAAACTGGCCTCTTCCTCCTTTGGTTTTGACTTTGGACACTCATAGGCATAGTGACCAAATTCTTCACATCTATAGCACTTGACCCGCGACTTGTCACATTGCCCCTTTTGCTATCTTCCTTGTTGACCCTCATGGCCCACAACAACCCCAATCCCAGGGTTTTGTTGGCAACAATCACAGCCACCACACATTCCCTTCTTCTCTTTAACTTGTTTATCATTATGAACAAGTAGAAGTTTGTCACACACATTTCTAGCTAAGTCTTCTTAGGGTTTCACAAGCTCCTCATAAGCCTTGAAACGAAATGCCATATTCTCAATCTCCGAATATTGTTCAATTGAAGCCATAATTGGTAAGTATTTTGGAGGCATAGAGTTTACATACTTTCTTACCATCCCCTTTTCATCAAGTGAGGACCCAAGACTTCTATACTTGGATTGTATCCCACTCAATTTTCCCGCAAACCCATCCACAGCCTCGGTCTCCGACATCCTCATTGCTTCCAACTCACTCTTTAAGTGTTTGTGAGCGAGCCTTTTGAACTCTCTCAACTTCTAAAAATCTGGCCCATAGTGCATCCCACACATCCTTTGGCTCTTTGTACTTTGACACTTGAAGAAGAACATCATCACGTATTGATTGGAAAGTCAAAGCCTTTGCCATAAACTTTCTTCTCACATCTACAACCCCTCCAGTCACAAGATCTGTGGCTTCCTGCAATCCGTGTGTAGCTAAGACTGTTTCTATTATGATGGACCAGGCTGTGTAGTTTGTTGTGGTCAATTTTGGGCATAGCAAACTGATGAAGATCCAAATCAATCGCACAATAGAAATAGGGATTACAATTGAAAAAGAAGAAGATGATGGAATGATGATATTAATGAACGACTGATTACAAATCAGTTCCAGGGTTACACCCTTCTCACTGCCATAAGCAGGAGCCAAATACAATCCTTAATAATTTTCTTCACACCCACTCACTCACACTCTTAACCTCTATTTATAACCCCTAACACACACTAGATATTAATATTACCAAATTACCCTTATCTTTAACATACCATAATTACTAATTAATACTAACAATTGAATATAAGTATGAACTCTATCATTACTCCCCCCTTATTAAAAAGTCTTGTCCTCAAGACTTGGGAGTGAACCATTAATCGTGCCGTGCTCATAGTCTCTTGTCGTCCGGGCATTTGTGTGCTTGCCCATATCGATTACCCCAACGCAAATACATTCCTTTCTTTCTACGTCCTTTCCATTCCACATGCAAAAGATATCGAACTCTGCGATCACGATGCCAAACATGATCCAACTCCGAATTAGAGGAGACGCCTGATCAAATGGCTGGAAACAAACTCAGAATATCTGTTTGAGGGGCAGATCGAAGGCCCATATCCCATTCAGTCATATAAACTAAATACGCTTTTCCCAAGTTGATACGAATTCTATCAAAGGAGTCAACAGGGGGACCCAAGGCAATCACCAAACGTTGGGGGAAAAAATTATCAGTACTTAGAAGAAGATTTTCCGAAAGTTCAGAAGAATCTATTGCATCCAATCCGTTTTTGTTCCCTTCTCCATTCACGATTTCATCCTTTCCCAATAAAAAATTTCGAAGGTGACCTTCCTCCATTGGAATCGAACCTGGTGTAGTGAAAGGCACCGATTCGGTGTTGTCGGAACAAGCAGGAAACCCACGCTTAGTTAATTTAGGTGTATTAACACGTTTGGGCTCCCCTTGACCCAACACTTGAGGCCCATCACATGTTACAGGCCCATAATTAGACTGATAACAAAAAAACGCAAGAGAAGCCTTACCGGCGACGCTCTCTACCGCCTTACCAGCGACGAAATCGATTACAGAAGCATGAATCGATTCCGATTGCTCATAAGGAGTAGGAATCTCGAAGCCATTAAAATGTTGCAGTAGCTCTGATTGGAACTCCAGCCATGTAATAGACTCCCAGATCTGAGTAAGCGCCGTGAACCAGTGATGCGCTACCCCAACCATACGAAATTGGATCAAATGAAGGCGTAATTCATCAGGAGTATTATTGAAATCGAAATATAGATTCGCTTGTTGGAGCCATCCGTGAGGATCAATTCCATTGAACTCTGGTAATTGCAGTTGCGTCACTGCCTTAGGAACTCCCATCGGCACCTGAATACTGTCGAAATTGGAATTGGAAGGTGAAAACAAACCACTGGAGTTGCTCGTTCCCGAAGATCTATCAATCTGTTGTTGCTCATAATGTTTCATCCAAGCGAGGATGATTTTTCGGAATTCAGCGTATTCCCCACGCTCGACTTCCAAGGAGTGCAACGTGGTTTTGATTTCGTTGACATCGGCTTGTAATTGCTGAATCAGTTGCTCCCGTACCTCTAGGCGATCGTAAGGATCACGAATTTCCTTGGATACCGGCAGATCTAGGGCAGGTCAGACCATTGATGAAGATCCAAATCAATCACACAATAGAAATAGGGATTACAATTGAAAAAGAAGAAGATGATGGAATGATGATATTAATGAACGACTGATTACAAATCAGTTCCAGGATTACACCCTTCTCACTGCCATAAGCAGGAGCCAAATACAATCCTTAATAATTTTCTTCACACCCTCTCACTCACACTCTTAACCTCTATTTATAACCCCTAAAACACACTAGATATTAATATTACCAAATTACCCTTATCTTTAACATACCATAACTACTAATTAATACTAACAATTGAATATAAGTATGAACTCTATCACAAACTCACATTACCAGGCTCCCGAACTGGTACAACAACCTCACGTCTTGCCATTAATTCTTTGATTTAGCTGATCAAACTAGCCTAGAACACCTATTTTATCTCAAATACTGCTTTACACAGCACCAAAAACACCAATTTATCACAAATTGATGCTTCCTAAATCACACAGGATACAAATTGAAGCTCACAGCTCCTCCCAACTTGTTTCAGCCCTCACAGCCGTCAACCAAGAAACCAACTGATAACTCTCACAGCCTTCAACCGTAATTCAAACCTATCACAGGTCAATCGAAGCCTTCACAGCTCCCAATCACCACGATTGAAGCTCTCACAGCTCCAGATCAATCCCATGTGTGATCGTTCCCACCTTAATCACACAGGCTTTGATCAAATTTTTGATTACCTCACGTAATCGTTTCCCGACGGCTTCTATGCTGATTGGTATCGCAAATTGGCCTTCCTTTTGTAATCGTCCCTCTGGAATGAGTCTTCAACAGGTGCGCTCTAATACCAATTGAAGATCCAAGCTCTGTTATTCGACGATTTCACCCAGAAAACATCACGAACACAAGAACTTGTGATTATGAACCAGAAAAACAACAATCTTTTATGGGATCAAAAACTTGTACAATCAAACCAAAACCATCTAACCCTATTTATAATGAAACAAAACACAAACCCAAATCAAATCAAATCAAATCAAATTCAATTCTATCCCTATAAAACTACCAATTCAAACTAAAGCAAAACACAAATCATCTAAAACTCAATTAAATAAACCAAAAACAATTAAAACAACACTTTCTAACTTTTAACCATGTTAACTATTTATATTTACAAGATTAGTTCAACATAAAACACTGATGATGAGAATTGAATACAATTCAGTTGATGAGAATCAGAAATGCGTATGATATAGATTGACTCAAATCAGAAATACGTATGATGTTAATCGAATGAAATCGGAATGCAATATATTCAATAAGAACAAAATGATCACAAGGATCTACAGAAGGATAATCAACCAGTGAATGGTCCCAGGGCTCTGCCCTTCTCATGCATATGCAATGAGCCTCCAAATCCTAACGATAATCTCCTCCCCTCTCACAACACTAATGATCCTTATTTATAGAATTAGAAACTACACTTACCCCCTCCCACAATTACAAAATACTATTAATCAACAAAATAGAATAAGATCTCTATCATTACTCCCCCCTTATTTAAAAGTCTTGTCCTCAAGACTTGGGAGTGAATCATTTGGCCAGCCGTGCTTCGTGTCGTCCGGACGTTTGTTAGCTGGCCCGTATCTATTGCCCCAACGCAAACAAATTCTTTTCTTCTTACGTCCTTTCCAATCCAAACGTGAAGGATATAAAACTACGCGATCACGCGAAATACTGGCACTTCCTTTCATTGGAATCGACCCTGAGTTAAGGAAGGGCACCGAATGAATCTTGTTGGAACAAACAGGTAACCCACGCTCCATTAATGTGGGTGTATTAACACTTTTGGGCTCCCCTTGACCCAACACTAGAGGCCCATCACCTTTGCCTGTTAAAAGCCCAAAAGAAGTCTGATAAGGAAAAGGAAAAAAAAAACGCGTACGATCGACAAAATTAGGGCGCCCTGTATCATCGGCGACCCCAAGGGAATTGGAAATCAACACCGAGTGGTGAATCAACTTCGATTGATGAAGCGTAGCGACCTGCTCAGAAGAAATTTGAAGTTCGACGCTACCAATCACTACATGCTTACAGCCGACGACATGGATTAGAGCATTGTTAATCGAATCCAATTGCGCAGAAGGAGTAGGCATCGCGAAACCATTAAATCGCTGCAGAAGCTCTGATTGGAACTCCGATTGCTGTTGATGTTTCATCCAATCTAGGACGATTTGCCTCTGATGATGAGAATTGAATACAATTCAGTTGATGAGAATCAGAAATGCGTATGATATAGATTGACTCAAATCAGAAATACGTATGATGTTAATCGAATGAAATCAGAATGCAATATATTCAATAAGAACAAAATGATCACAAGGATCTACAGAAGGATAATCAACCAGTGAATGGTCCCAGGGCTCTGCCCTTCTCATGCATATGCAATGAGCCTCCAAATCCTAACAATAATCTCCTCCCCTCTCACAACACTAATGATCCTTATTTATAGAATTAGAAACTACACTTACCCCCTCCCACAATTACAAAATACTATTAATCAACAAAATAGAATAAGATCTCTATCATTACTCCCCCCTTATTTAAAAGTCTTGTCCTCAAGACTTGGGAGTGAATCATTTGGCCAGCCGTGCTTCGTGTCGTCCGGACGTTTGTTAGCTGGCCCGTATCTATTGCCCCAACGCAAACAAATTCTTTTCTTCTTACGTCCTTTCCAATCCAAACGTGAAGGATATAAAACTACGCGATCACGCGAAATACTGGCACTTCCTTTCATTGGAATCGACCCTGAGTTAAGGAAGGGCACCGAATGAATCTTGTTGGAACAAACAGGTAACCCACGCTCCATTAATGTGGGTGTATTAACACTTTTGGGCTCCCCTTGACCCAACACTAGAGGCCCATCACCTTTGCCTGTTAAAAGCCCAAAAGAAGTCTGATAAGGAAAAGGAAAAAAAAAACGCGTACGATCGACAAAATTAGGGCGCCCTGTATCATCGGCGACCCCAAGGGAATCGGAAATCAACACCGAGTGGTGAATCAACTTCGATTGATGAAGCGTAGCGACCTGCTCAGAAGGAATTTGAAGTTCGACGCTACCAATCACTACATGCTTACAGCCGACGACATGGATTAGAGCATTGTTAATCGAATCCAATTGCGCAGAAGGAGTAGGCATCGCGAAACCATTAAATCGCTGTAGAAGCTCTGATTGGAACTCCGATTGCTGTTGATGTTTCATCCAATCTAGGACGATTTGCCTGAATTTAGCTGATTCCGCACGCTCGACTTCCAAGGATTGCAACGTGGTTTTGATTTCGTTCACCTCTGATTGCAATTGACGAATCTGATGATCGTGAACCTCTAGGCGATCGTAAGTATCACGAATTTCCATGGATACCGGCAGATCAAGGGCAGGTCGGACCATTGATGAGAATTGAATACAATTCAGTTGATGAGAATCAGAAATGCGTATGATATAGATTGACTCAAATCAGAAATACGTATGATGTTAATCGAATGAAATCAGAATGCAATATATTCAATAAGAACAAAATGATCACAAGGATCTACAGAAGGATAATCAACCAGTGAATGGTCCCAGGGCTCTGCCCTTCTCATGCATATGCAATGAGCCTCCAAATCCTAACAATAATCTCCTCCCCTCTCACAACACTAATGATCCTTATTTATAGAATTAGAAACTACACTTACCCCCTCCCACAATTACAAAATACTATTAATCAACAAAATAGAATAAGATCTCTATCAACTGACCACCAACCATTATGCATTTTAATGCTACCTTTAATCTATCATGCTAAATTATCATTTGTAAAATGATGTTTTGACACTTTGGTGTTAATCAGGTATCTTTATTGAATTGTAGCATTCATCTAAAATAAAACAACAATAACTGAACATTAAGAACAAAAAAGTACATTAATATAAAAGAAAACTAGCTCTCAGACTCTCTATACTTCTACTTATAACAGTTTCGTGACATTGAGTAGAAGAATAAATAATAAAAGAATTAGAATTCAATTGAAAAAGAAAATACAAGATGACTCTTGAAAACAAAAAGGTAAAACGGTTCCTGTCTATACATATATACAAGCATAAAACACATGATGAAATGCATGCATACAAGAATAATATGCATCATAAAAGCAATCTTATATAAAATGGTTAACCAACTCTGCCAGAAAACAATTCATTTTTGTTTAAGGAAACCAACTCTCCATTCATGCTCAATCAAAACCCCGATATCAATTTATCAAATTAAGCATAATAAAACAATCCTCATAACCATTATTTAAAAAAATCAAACTAAGAATCCTAACTTAATAAAATTATCAAAATACTAACAATAACCCTTTTTTCTGAGAAAAAAATGACTTTTGGACACAAGTAAATAAAGGCCAAACTGTCTGGTATTTTGGCTTTTTTGCATGTGTGGTTTGTGTGGAGGCTTGGTAAAACCCAGCCGGCCTCAGGGCCTTCACATCGGTTAGACTTCGCTTAAAGGTTGAACAATTAACCCTAGATTTGTCTATAAATATATCTCATAGTAATTGTAATTTTTTTAGCACCTAATAAAATATAAATCCTAGTTGCAATCGATGTAGATCACACTGATCAAACCATGTGTGTTTTACTGCTATCATGTGTGTTTAGTGTGTGTATGATACCCAACTCATATAAGAATTTCAGGCTCTTGTTCGGTTGATATCTCCCTTCTATCAACCGCCATCGATGCTAGGGATAAATTTAAACCGGAAAATCATTGTCGATAGAATATGTTGAACCAGGATCACAATTAGGGGTTGGGTGGGTCGTTATTAGGATTTCTCAGCAATAGTTGCTGCCACTAGAGTTCCTGCCAGAAACCGTCGGCTACCATCAACCGGTAATCACCACCGCCGTTGGATTAGGGTTGTCACATAGCATAAACATACCATATTTTTGGTTCTGAAACATGTTTTAGACTTGTTTAGGGCTAGTTTAAAATGTTTTAGGGTGGTTCCAACCATACTAGATGTTGCACCAGTTTGTCCGGTATGTGCAAGTTTGGCCGAAATCAGGTCGGTTGCCATTTGGTGTTTTGCCTGCCCTTCACATAAGCGTCTAGGTTGCCTGTGACACCTATGATAGAAGCATAACTACGCCCTAATAGTTCTGCCATTGTTAAATCAATGAACGATGAGGACTCATAATTTTTTTAGCAATAAGCAATAGTTTGCAGTTGCACTTTTAATGTACTAGTTCATTAAATTCAATAACATTGAAAATTTTTGTGATAGTTTTTTAGCAGCAAAAGGTAGTAGTTTCTACAATTGCATTTTTGTATATTGATTGTTCCTTTAATTCAAAACCTAGTGAAAGCCACAAACAGTCAACTCGACTTAACGAGTGACCATGACTAGTTAAATAAATATTTTTGTTAAGAATCAATGACAAAATAGAAACATGAACACACAACGCACAAGATAGAGAAAAAACAAAAATAAGAACACAAGAATTTAAAGTCGTTCGGACGGTGTGACTTATGTCCACGGTAGGATATATTTTATTATGGTCAGCGACAAACAAACCCATCCAGTCAAGTCCCACAAATTAGCAGGGTCTAGGGGTTGAATTAAAGGCAAACTTTACCCATATCCCAATGGAATAAAGAGAGTGCTTCTAAAAAATTCTTAGTGACAAAAGATTATAGTTATATACTTATATGACAAGGTATATATAGAGGGGAAAAAAACTAGGGTTTCCAACTTAGGCCCCAAGAAACCTACATGGGCCAAAACAGGCCCCATAGCCTCTAAACGTCATTATACCCAACAATTTTAATAAAAATATTCAGACCCACACAACAAACCCCTAAATTTTTGTCACCTCTAGTTAAAAAGAAAAGGTTTCTAGGGATTAGAAAATTTTACATCCTTCCTCCTATTTTAATTACCTTGGTTTTAAAAACAAAAAACACACAAAAGAGACAAGATTTAAAATCGAAGTGCAACACAACATTTTTTAAATTACATCCTTCCTTGTAGTATTAACATAGCATTTTTTTAAATTCGTTTCATTATTATAGTTCAAAATTTTCTAATAATAAAAGTTTAGATGATTAAAAGATATATACTATTTAATCTATGTACAAACTAAAATGCTATATGTAAAATATCCCAATGCAATAATGCACTAATACGTAAAGCTATAGGAAAATTGTTATTTTGTTATAGAGAAAGTGAAAAAAATAGAAAAAGAAAGTCTTACAACCTAAATAACTTAAAAGAGCTACTATATCCTAAACCTAAAACACGATATTTCATCTCTAGCTCGGTTTGCTTCATCGTAATCCTAAAATTCAGCCACCAAGCTTATTTCAATCTGCAAACCCCCATGTAAGCTCTTACTAGTTTTAAAGTCTTCTTCATTTTTCATCTATCATTGCATCTAAGCTCCAACTTCTTCTCAATTTATCTTCTTTCATCATCTGCGACAAGAAAGAAAGTGATCGAAGCGAGCAAAAGTGAACGCTCTTGTACACCTTGCGCCTTTAGCAGGTAGATGCATCAAGTCCGGCACCTGAGGTCGCCCGTGCCTAGGCGTGCTTTTTAAAACCCGAATCTTGCATACAGACTTTATTCCGACAGCAAAACTATGATCTCAGCAAGAAATCATTAAAGTTGACTAAACATGCCACTCCGCAAACTATGATCTTATCACTTGTAATTTACTAAAGCAGTAGACAATGATAAATCAGTCAAGGGGCATTGCTGAGAGATAATAAAAAGGCTAGAAATAAACCACCATTACCCACAATACAACTAAATGCTACAGAAATGTTTTAGCATGAATGCCTGAGATACAGAAATCAATATCAAACCTCTCCCTAGAAATTGACCCTGTTAAAATACTACAACAACAACAACAAATGTGCCCAGTAAAAATCCCACTTATGACCCCGTTAAAACACAAGAATTCAAAATCAGAGAACGAAGTGAGTTCAAGCTCTGGATTGAAGATCTTATGTGTTCTCAAAACCCTAGGCACTATAGAACAATTAAGGACCAGTGTTATAAAAGTTTATCTTATATTCTTATGATAAATAGCTCACATAGTTGTTAATCAATTCCACAAAATCTTAATATGTTGTATGTGTGTAACCTCATATCTACCGCTAAAACAACGGCTTCAAACCTATACCATTTGTTTACTTAACCTACGATAGATATACATTGTTTAGAAATCAAATCATATGATCCCAACGGAAATATATATATAAAAAAAAAAAATCAACAGCGCTTCAAATTGGGGAATTAGGGTTAACCTGCTGACCTGATTACTTAACATAACCTCCTCCACATGCATTGTAATCTTCCTCAACAGCCTTTGTCAAGTAAACCGGAGGGAAATCAGCGATATCAAACGTCTTTTCCTTCATGGCTTTAACGACGTCGTCTTTCTTCAGCACGGTGCGGCGGATGGGCGGGCGGTTACGACGCTGGTCGCGAGAAAAGTACTTGATGTCGAACACGGTTTCTGGATCGGATGTCGGGACAATGGCTTTTGCCGGCTCCGTTGCCGGACAAAACGGCCGGTAATCGACGGCCAGGGGCAGTGCAGACTTGTATTCTGGATCAGCACATGGACCGGTGATTTCCCATGGTTTCTTGATGTAGCGCCTTAGGGTTTGAACCAAGGATTTACCTACGGATGCCATGGCGAAAGATCTGTGTTGCAGGATGGCGATGTAGGTTTTCGTACAGAACGAGGAATTATCAAAGTCAAAGGGTTCATCACCGTAAAAAGGTGGATGTGTAATTTAAAAGATGATGACATGGATTTTTAATTAAATAATAAAATTATAAAATGACGTGTTTTATATTTTAAATTTTAAAAAATTGCTATTTTTGTTTTTGAGCATCAAAAATAATATATTTTTTATTTAATTTCAAAAGTAGCATATTCAAAATACGAATAAAAAAACAAAACAAAAAAAAATAATAATTATCTAACATTACTTCATTTTGCTCACAAAATGTATAACAGATACGAAGTGGATAACAATACTTTTCATCATATCAATCATTTGTAAAACCAAAATACTAGTTATCAGTTTACCATATAAGTCATCACCAAAAACATATAAAAAAAATCCAGACCTGTTGTGAACAAGATATATTACAAACAAGAACAACCATGAAAGGAAATTGATCTTTTCATTCAACTCCTAACTATTACATACATCACATATATATATACAAGTGTTATTCGTAACGGACAGTGAATCATTAATAGGATAATGATGATAATTTATGTATGTTACTTATGATTATTTATAACTCATCATTAATAAGAGAATGATGGTAATTTATGTCTGTTACTTATGAATATTTATAACACTCCCCCTCAGACATATTACCTCTCATTATTCACTATGAACATTATACTACTGGATAATGTTGTTCGATGCTTCAGGATCGATAAAATAATTGATACTGCTGGATCAATTATGCTGCCTCATTAAAACCTTACCAAGAAAACCCAATGGGACAAAACTTAGTTAAGGAAAAAGAGTACAGCGTGTATAATGCTCCCCCTTAATTTAATAAATGTCTTTTAATCTACGAAGTCCAATTTTATGTGATAGTTGCTCAAAACTGCTTCTAGGCAAAGACTTTGTAAATAAATCTGCTAGATTTTCACTTGATTTGATTTGACGAACATCGATTATTTTATCCTTTTGTAAGTCATGCGTTGAGAAAAACTTTGGTGAGATATGCTTTGTTCTATCACCCTTGATATAACCTTCTTTGATCTGAGCTATGCAAGCAGCATTGTCTTCATAGATAATTGTTGGGTCTTTCTTGATCTCTTCTAATCCACATGTTTGTTGTATGTGATTAATCATTGATCTTAACCACACGCATTCTCGACCAGCATCATATAGTGCTATCAACTCAGCATGATTTGATGAAGTTGCTGTTAGTGTTTGCTTTGTCGACCTCCATGAGATTGTTGTGCCACCATATGTAAATACATAACCTGTTTGAGACCGAGCTTTATGTGGATCTGATAAATATCCAGCATCAGCATAACCAACAAGTAGAGACTTTTCATTTTTCTGGTAAAATAAACCTAAATCTCGTGTCCCACAAAGATATCTGAATATATGTTTTATTCCAGTCCAATGTCTTTGTGTTGGATTTGAACTATATCTTGCTAGTACATGTACCAAAAATGCAATATCAGGTCTCGTGTTATTTGCAAGATACATAAGAGCACCAATTGCACTCAAGTATGGTACTTCTGGACCAAGTATTTTTTTCACCCTCTTCTTGAGGACGATAAGGATCTTTATGTGCTTCTAGCGATCGGACAACCATGGGTATGCTAAAAGGATGAGCTTTGTCCATATTAAAGCGTATTAACATCTTTTCGATGTAGTTTGACTGATGAACAAATGTACCGTTGCAAAGATGCTCGAACTGCAGGCCGAGACACAATTTTGTGGTACCAAGGTCTTTCATTTCAAATTCTTTCTTTAATAGTTCAACAGTTTTTTCAATCTCATCAGGAGATCCAATTATGTTTATATCGTCAACATAAACTGCTATTATAGTGAATTTTGAGAGAGATCTTTTTATAAAAACACATGGACTGATTACATCAGACTTGTATCCCTCCTTTTTAAGATATTCACTTAGTCGATTGTACCACATACGACCAGATTGTTTTAGACCATATAAAGATCTTTTGAGTTTTATTGAACACATTTCTTTAGGTGTTGATTTTAATGCTTCGGGCATTTTTAATCCTTTAGGGATTTTCATGTAGATGTCATTTTCTAGGGTCCCATACAAATATGCAGTGACGACATCCATAAGTCTCATTTTAAGTCCTTCAGAGACTGTGATGCCAATTAAAAATCGAAGGGTTATCGCATCCACTACAGGGGAATACGTTTCCTCATAATCAACTCCAGGGATTTGGGAAAACCCTTGGGCCACTAGCCGGGCCTTATATCGTACAATTTCATTCTTTTCGTTTCGTTTTATAGCAAATACCCACTTATAACCGACTGGTTTGACGTCTATGGGTGTTCTTACTATGGGTCCGAAAACATTTCGTTTTTCAAGTGAATCTAACTCAGCCTTCAAGGCTTCTTGCCATTTTGGCCAATCATTTCTGTGCATGCACTCTTCTAGAGTCTTAGGTACGTAATCGTTTTCATTTATTACATCTGTCGCTATAGCAAAAGCGAATATATCATCAACACATGTTTTATCTCGGTTTAATATCGTACTATTTTGTACATAATTAATAGAGATCTCATCTTTATTTGGTGCCAATGTTTCTTCTGGAAATTTATTTTCTTCTGAAATTATGTTAGTCTCTTCTGGGACATCTACCTCTGCTGGGGTTTTATTTGTAATGGTTTTTGATATTTCACCAACCATGTTATTTTGCTCTTTTCGTTTACGTGGATTCTTATCTTTGGAGCCAATTGGTCTCCCACGCTTTCTTTGTATGGTAACCACTTCTGGGATTACTTCAATTCGAGCAGGTGCATTTGATGCTGGTATATGTGACTTTGTCACTTTATTTGTGTCTGTGAATGCATCTGGTAATTCATTTGCTATTCTTTGCAAATGTATAATCTTTTGAACTTCAGATTCACATTGACCACTTCGAGGGTCGAAATTTGATAACAACGTTGCATTCCATGTTATTTCTTCTGTTACCAGTCTTTCTTTATTCTTATCTCCCCCTAAGACTGGAAATATTGTCTCATCAAAATGACAGTCAGCAAAACGTGCTGTAAACATGTCTCCTGTTAGTGGTTCTAAGTACTTAATAATGGATTGGGAGTTAAAGCCAATATAAATACCCAATCTTCTCTGGGGTCCCATTTTGGTGCGTTGTGGTGGTGATATTGGAACATAAACCGCGCAACCAAATATTTTCAGATGAGACAGACATGGTATTCTTCCGGATACCAACTGTACAGGAGAATATTCATGATTAGCAGTTGGTCTTAATCTAACCAGTGCAGCAGCATGCAAAATAGCATGACCCCATGCAGAAGATGGTAATTTGCATCGCATCAAGAGTGGTCTAGCGATTAACTGCAATCGTTTAATTAATGATTCTGCTAAACCATTTTGTGTGTGAACATGTGCTACCGAATGTTCAACATTGATCCCAATTGACATACAATAGGCATTAAAAGCTTGGGATGTGAATTCTCCTGCATTATCCATTCGAATAGTTTTGATTTGATGTTCAGGGAAATTTGCTCTCAATTGTATGATTTAGGCTAACAACCGAGCAAATGCTACATTTCTAGTAGCCAGAAGACTCACATGTGACCATCGTGAAGATGCATCAATTAAGACCAAGAAATAACGAAATGGGCCACACGAGGGATGTATAGGCCCACATATGTCACCTTGAATTCTTTCCAAAAATGAGGGATTTTCTTGTAATATTTTGGATTGTGAAGGTCGAGTAATGAGTTTTCCAAGAGAGCATGATGCACATGATAATTCTTGTGCTAGCAAGATTTTTAAGTCATTGAGAGGGTGTCCTGTCGCATTTTTGATTATGCGCCTCATCATTGTGCTACCAGGGTGACCTAGTCGATCATGCCATATGGTGAATATGTCCTTATCTTGTGATTTTTGATTATTCACCATATATGACTCAATAGGATTGATATTTGTACAATATAATCCAGAGGATAGAGCATTTAATTCTTCAACAATGGTATCTTGACCATTTTTGTTGGTGATAATGTGTAGATATTCAATATTGTTTTTAGATATTGTTTTGAGGTGATAACCGTTTTTTCGAATATCTTTAAAACTAAGTAAATTCCTTCTTGATTTACTTGAGTACAATGCATCATTTATAATCAGTTGGGTACCTGAAGATAGAATAATACATGCTCTTCCAGAGCCTTCAATGAGGTTACAGATACCAGAGATAGTAGTAATAGGTGTCTTTCTAGGAGATAACTCAGAGAAAAATTTCTTATGTTTAAGAATAGTGTTAGTTGTACCACTATCTACTATACATTCATCACCAATAATAGCTTTGTTGGAGCTTGGAGACATAATTCTGTAGAAATGATATTATAAAATCAACACAAAATATAAGTCAAGACCATAACAATAGCTTAAACGAGGTCAAAACCAAACAAAACAAAGTCAAAACCAAAACAAACGAAATCAAAACCAAACATGGTTATCGTCTAAAGAAATTAAACATAATGTTTAAACGTCTCGAACATTCTCGATGAAATCACATGCTTCTAGATGAGTGTCTGACCAAAAAGCAGGTGATGATGAATTGGGTGCTCCCTCAATCAGGTTTGTTTCAGTTTGTTTCCCTTTTTCATTCATCGTTCGTTGATAAGCTTCAACAAGGTGTTTCGGGGTACGACATGTTCGGGACCAGTGGTTGGACATCCCACATCTATAGCAGATGTTGTCTTTGTCCCCGCTAACTCTCCCTTTGTGTGGTCGCCCTGTATTCTGCCGACTTGATCCACGCCCACCATCAATCTTAGTATTATGGGACTCTCGATGCCATGTGTTGCTTTGTCCACGCCCACGCCCACGACCTCTATTAGGACCACCACTTCTCCCTCTGCCACGTTTGCTCCGAGTACTTATCGCGTTTGTTTCTGGTAATGGGTTTGTACCGACCGGTCGCGCTTGATGATTTTGAAGTAGAAGTTTATTGTTTTCTTCCGCAACTAGAAGACATGATATCAATTCAGAGTATTTTGTAAATTTCCGTTCCCTATATTGTTGCGCCAATATCAAGTTAGAGGGATGGAACGTTGAGAAAGTCTTTTCAAGCATGTCTTCATCGGTTATGTTATCCCCACATAACTTTAGTTCAGAGCTTATGCGAAATAGAGCAGAGTTGTACTCACTGACATATTTGTAATCTTGTAGTCTGAGGTGGATCCATTCTGAACGAGCCTTTGGGAGCAAGACCAATTTTTGGTGGTCAAATCGGTCTTGTATATTATTCCATAATTCAAGTGAGTCCTTGATGGTGAGATATTCTCTCTTTAGATCTTCATGGAGGTGATGGCGTAGAAATATCATGGCTTTTGCTTTGTCTTGTAGAGAGGTCTCATTATCGTCAATGATTGTCTCCCCAAGGTTCTTTGCAGTAAGGTGAATTTGGGCATCAAGCGTCCACGGTAGGAAGTTTTTCCCAGAGATGTCAAGTGCGACGAACTCAAGTTTTGATAGATTCGACATTTGTATCTACGAGTTCGATAACAAATGGAATGTAATATATATATATATATATATATAATATATATATATAAACATATATATACTTAAAAAGGATAGCAATATTGATCTAAATTCACTGTATAATATTCATGCACTATATGAAAAAAAAACTACCATAAACTATTTTGAATATATCTATCGTATATGCTTATTAAACGCCTCTAATCTAGACATGTCATTAACCTTGAGGTCTACGTATCAATTGAAGCTATTTGTCGTGAAACAACATGAGCCTAGCAAACTAATTTTCTATTAAAAATATCAATAAACAAATATATTACAAGTAAAGGTTATAATATATGTTGACTTGTTTTATATAAACAATCTTATAAAACTATTTGAAATGGGTCGTCCATGGGCCTCATATTTTTCCAATCAAAAGGAAACAAATATATAGTCTAGAATTTTTATTTAATTGCTTACTGGGAAAATTTAACACAAAATGAAAACGGATCAAACGACGGCTCTTCCTATTCTAAACCCTAAGGCTTGCTAATTTGAGCATCGCCTCTCTGCCTTTGGGAATCGATTTTTAATTTCATACGTATGTGTGGTATGTCAACGATTTCTTCAGATTTAAGGAGGGATCCACCCTCTTCTTTGGCTTTGCCGAACAATTCACCGGAAAACGTGAACCATTCCGTCATCACCTGGTTGTGAGTATTGGTGGCCTCCAACTTTAACATGCGTAGAGTTCGTGCTGATAACGTGTTGTGAACAAGATAGATTATAAACAAGAACAACCATGAAAGGAAATTGATCTTCTCATTCAACTCCTAACTATTACATACATCACATATATATATATACAAGTGTTATTCGTAACGGACAGTGAATCATTAATAGGATAATGATGATAATTTATGTATGTTACTTATGATTATTTATAACTCATCATTAATAAGAGAATGATGGTAATTTATGTCTGTTACTTATGAATATTTATAACAAGACCAAGAATTTTGTTAACAAAAAAAAAAAATTGTTCTTAACCAACATTCTCATCACCAACCGCACTTATTGCCTTTGATCTTTTAGGTATTCCTTTTGTCCTCGCCTCTTTAGGTTGCGGGTCTCTTTTCTCGTTTGTGCAAGATCTAATATTATGCCCAATTTGTAAACAGTTTTTACAAGTCATGCTTCTTTTAGTTCCAATCTTTGGGTTTTTTTTCTCTTTTTCTGAAGGGTCTCTTTTCCTATTTATTGTTGGTCTACCAGGCATTCGTCTTTCTTTTGAAGGTAGAGGTTTGATATCATTTGTCTTAGGCCAATATTTACTTCCTCTTAATGGTTTGATAGGGTATTTGTACGTCTCTTTGAACATATCCTTTTTCAGCCAATTACTGACATAAGTTTCAGGGTCCTTGTTAATGAAGGCTAATGCTGCTACTGTGTGAACACAAGGTATACCGGACAACTGCCATGATCTACAACTACAAGTTTGTTCATCGATGTTTACTACATATGCATCTTTCTCATTCCTTATTTCAAACTTGATGTTGCTACTTGGAATCACCTTCCAATGCCTACATACTCAACCTAAAACTTTATCAAAATTTTGAAAAAGTAAAAGATAAATATAAAAATACTAGCAGGAAACTCGCACCATGCAGCGGCAAAAAAACCTTTCTAAATTGCTAACTATAACACCGAACTAAGATAGGAAACCCGCATGATGCATCGACACCGATCCATTACCTCGTAGTGAAATGGAATATCTAGGCTCAATTGTATCAGATTTTCTATTGAATATAGATCTGATAAAAAAGGACAAAATACATTTTATTTGACCACAAAAGCTATACTTAGACATGTATTGTCTGTATTGGGGTGTGAGTGGTATCACCAA
This sequence comes from Mikania micrantha, assembly GCA_009363875.1. Lineage (NCBI taxonomy): Eukaryota > Viridiplantae > Streptophyta > Magnoliopsida > Asterales > Asteraceae > Mikania > Mikania micrantha. Next base: position 7,501,799 of record CM018690.1, on the reverse strand, counting down.
AACATGGTTTCAATATATTATATAGTCAACAAGAATTACCAGATTCTAGAAAACAATCAATTCAACACCATCTTGATTGTAAGACCATATAAATAGCAAATGCTAGGTAGTAATCTCGCAATTTCTAAATATATAGAATTTAACTCCCAAATAACATAAGCAACCTCACATATACCATAATTTTTATACTTTTCAACCAAATTAACATAGACAAAAGGGATAGATTACCCTTGTTTTATTACGTGTGACAAACATCACTGTTGTTTTACGTAGACTAAATAGTCAAAGCATAATCTGAAACACATAAATTATAGGTTCAACAGTTTGCTATTGTCACTAACATATGACAGTGTTAATTTATATATGAAGGATATGCACCTAAAATATGATTTTCAAGAATGCAGCGTGCATGTGACCTATATCATGACACCACCTGCATAAAACAACATACCTCAGATAAAGAAATTATAATTAAAAACATAAATCATATTTGCATAAAGCTTATATTAGAGTACTATATTTGAGACAACAACAAAAGTAGTAAACTCTTAGTTCATTAGAAATACAAGCATCAATGTTACCTCTGGTGACTATGAGATTAAAGAAATGCCTAATACACATGCAAAATGCTCCACCAATGAGGAAACCTATAACAATTAACATATAATACATAAACTATATAGTGATACATAAGGTCACGCATTTGATTTGCGACTTATAAGAACTAAGATATCGCTCAAAATTTGTAACTCACCATACCCCCACGAAAGTCCATTCCAGGATTTATATCCAAAATTCTCTCCATAACAATGGTATAAACTAAAGCATTGCTCCAAGAATATTTATCATTTCATTTCTATGCCAATGTGCTATTTTAAACATCACATCAATCATATCTACACCATTTTTAGAATAAAATTACCTATAGCCAGTTGAATTCATTGCAAATTTATGAGAACTAAGTAAAAATGATATCAAACTTCAACAAAATTCATAACAAAACGAATTTGCAAAGTCATCAGTTGGGGTGTCGCATTGTTTTCCATTGTTTGTACTAAGACGAAAATTCCTGCAAATTCCAAATAAAATCGGACTGAACAGGAAAAAGGTTAACATTATACTGTCATAGATACAAAATTCTACACACAAATTGAAAAAACATGAGTCAGGTGAATTGTTGAAAATAACATAACTGATATAATTATTATATATTCAATTTAACAAAACTAAACAATGATCTACAGAGTGAGAAAGCCCAATGTCAACTCAATAATTCATCTAAAAATTCATGACTGATATATTCCCAATCCAGATTAAGGGAAAATAAAACCACACAAAAAATAACTAGATCATGACATACAATGGCCATGTGATAATTAAAAGATTTGCATAATGGAATTTTATTTCTGTTTCAAAAATGACACTGCTTGTAAGATGAAGGATAAATCAAAATTGATGAACAAAATACCACAAAAACTAAGAATGTGCATTTGTTCAGACAAATACAACCAGAAAAGGAACAGTGGCTGCAAAATAAATAACCTGTTTGATACAAAATTCATTAGCTAAACTCAAAACACATCCAACTTAAAATGTAAAAAAAAAAAACACTATGTAAAATTACCAGCAAGATCTATCTTCCAGCATGTTGCCTTTAAATAACATCCAATAACCTCACACTTTTGTTGAATTGTTTGAATCCTTAGTCTTGAAGTTCATTAGAAATGGCTTGAATTATACAGTTCTATAACACATATTATTAAAGGGATTAGTACAACATTTGACCTAAAATGTCATTAAACATATCATTTGAAAACATACCCAAATGTCATTTATGAGCATGTCTGAAGAACTACATTCAATGTGATTACCTGTAGTCAATATTAGAGCATTAACAATTTATGTATAGATTGTATGTTGAGAACATTAGGAGCAATATCTGATTCAAGTTAGTTAACCGATGCTAACCTTGTTGATAACTTCACCAAATGCTACAAATGGCCTAATAAAAGGCCACCATAAAAATCTGAATTTCATGAATCTAGGAACAAAAAAAACAAATAAAAATATGAGATTTGTACCTCTTTGAAGCTCTGATAATCAAAGGAACTTGGTTTGACAACACCAAAAATCATGTTTAACCACTTCAAACAAACCTGATCAAAAACCTGAATGTTTAACAACATAGAACGAAAATGAAGGAACCTAGTTCAAAGCTCTAGACATCAAACGAACCTGAATAAATCTTCATTTGGATCTAACCACATCGAGCATCTGATTTAAGAACCCTCGATCTTCATTTTTACATCGATCGAACGAAACTTGATGTCTGGAAATACAGGCTACCGTGGCAGAATCCTAGACGTCGCTTTGTCTTCGTGGTGTAGTTCACTGCCGCTGTTCTTCCTTGAGATCGTCACCGATGTTCTTCTTGTTGCATCGCAGGAATGTGTCTATGTTGCTGTAGTAGTGGTTTTATCTGCAAACATTTCATTTCAAACAGTTGTTTCAAACATTTGTGATCAAACAAACCTGTGTATGCACCAACCTTTGTGTTGACTTGATTTACATGTTTTCTCAGGACGTTAAGGTACAAGAACAAGCAAGCATGGACTAGGATGTGGAGTCGCATGCATATTTTAATTCTTGTGTTTTGAATTTGGACATTTAAGATTTTGACTTGTAATTTACAGTTTTCAAACCGTTATGTTTGTTATTGTTTTAAAAACGCTTCCGCAACGTTAAAAAATTTGATATTACAGTTTTAGACCAAAGTTATGTTTGAAAAGCATATAGAGGTCTTCGTTATTTCTAATGATCTGAGATCCTGGTTTGTCACGTCCCAAACGGTATGATTCCGTTAGTTGAAATTTGGGGGTGTGACAGATTGGTATCAGAGACATTGTTTATAGCGAACTAGGTTTGCATTAGTAGACTTAGACTATAACTGTTAGACATTAGACACTTGTTTATACATCTGGGTTTTGCATAGTATTTACATATGGTCTTATGTAACAGATATGGCAGCACCATCACCACCGCACGTGATCGTACTTGAGGACGAGGAGCCGATAGCTCCAGTATTTCAGGATGATGAGGAGGATCCGGAGGAGGATCCCGAGGAGGTCCTAGTGGAGGATTCGAAGGAGGATCCCGATGAGGACGACCTGGAGGAGGATCCTGAGGAGGATCCTAATGAGGCACTGCAGGAGGACCCACATGAGGCTCCTGAGGAGGATCCTGCTAAGGAGTCATCCGACCGGATGCCACCGACATTTCTTGCCCCTAAGAGGCCACGATTCGAGTCTGATGATATCGCCCGACTGACCTGGGAGTCAAAGTGGGCTAATGATAAGATCGAGCACATCGCGCAGGAGCTCAGAGATGTGAACGCTCGATACGCGGAGCTTCGTAGTGTAGTCCAGGGGATGGAGTCTCACATCGTACATCTGACTACACGAGTGCAGGAGGAGGAGCACCGAGCTGACATCGCTGAGGGAAGGTTGATTGCGTTGGAGTAGCAGTTTGTATCCGACGCAGAGGAGGAAGAGGAAGAGGATGAGATACCAGCACAGGATGTTGATTCTGATGCTGATTCTACTATTGAGGATGCCTGATTTCGTTTTATTTTAAACCTAGAAGGGGCGGGTTGTGTCCCTGTATTAGATGTTTGAAAATCTATGTTTTGATTTTGAAAGTATTGTAACCAATTCAGATTATTATCTATTGAAAAACTATTACTTATTGCCAACAGTTGTGTCAATGTGTTCAATCATACAGTTACATGTTTTTGTTTGTTGTATTGTTTACATATTTCACATTGGATTTTGGTAACACTCTAACATTTATTCTAACTAGGAAAATAATGGTTGGTGAAAACATCAATATGACAGTTGCAGAACTCAATGAGCTGATCAACAACAGGATCGGTGAGGCTATCGCGAACTACACCTAGACACACACGATAGGACCACATGGTCCAGCAGGGGGATTGGGGAACCCACAGGTGTGCACGTTCAAAACGATCTTGGACTGCAAACCTCATAATTTCAAAGGATTGGAAGGGGCCATTGGACTCCTTCGATGGATTGAGAAAGCAGAAACAATATTTGAAATGTGTAACTGTCCGGAGGAAAACAAAGTCAAATATGCCACAGGTACGTTGAAGGGTCCAACATTGACCTCGTGGAACTCTAATGTTCAGACTTTGGGATTGGGAGAAGCTAATGCCTTAACCTGGAATGGGTTCAAGACATTACTGCAAGAAGAATATTGTCCTCGCAGTGAAATGCAGAAGTTGGAAGAGGAATATTGGCATCTGAAGATGGAGGGATCTAACATCGAGGAGTACACTACTCGGTCACATGAATTAGCCAAACTTCTACCTCACATGGCTACTCCTCCAAGCAAGTGGATTGAGAGGTACATTGGGGGATTGGTACCTCAGATCCAGGGACTAGTCACTTCTGCAAATCCCACAACGATTCAACAAGTTGTTCGGTTGGCGCACCAACTGACTGATCAGGCAGTGCTACAAGGAAATCTGCACATTTCTTAGCAATTAAGGAAACCGACAAAATGGAGAAACTGACTCGCATTTACATCAAGGAAGTGGTAGCACGACATGGCGTGCCAATCTTTATCATATCAGATCGGGATGCCCGATTTACTTCAAACTTTTGGAAATCACTCCATAAGTCATTGGGAACTCGTTTAGACATGAGTACTGCCTATCATCCACAAACTGACGACCAGAGTGAACGTACGATTCAAACGCTCGAGGACATGTTACGAGCTTGTGTAATTGACTTTGGTGATAGCTGGGAAAACCACTTACCGTTAGTGGAATTCTCTTATAACAACAGTTATCATACAAGTATTCAGGCAACACCGTTTGAAGCTTTATACGGTCGTAAATGTCGTTCGCCAGTTTGCTGTGCTGAAATTGGTGACAGTCAGATTACAGGTCCTGAACTAGTACACGAAACGACGGAGAAGATAGTTCAAATTCGGAACCGTATGGCAGCGGCTCGGGATCGACAGAAGAGTTATGCTGACAAACGTCGCAAACCGTTAGAATTTCAAGTAGGAGGCCGAGTTCTTCTAAAGGTATCACCTTGGAAAGGAGTGATATGATTCGGTAAGCGCGGGAAGCTTAGCCCACGTTACGTAGGACCTTTTGAGATTCTGAAAAGGATTGGTCCGGTTGCGTATCAACTTAAATTACCGGATGAACTCAGCGGAGTTCATGATTTCTTTGACGTTTCGAATTTAAAGAAATGTCATTCTGATGAGACATTGATTGTACCACTGGAGGAAATACAAGTAGATGAACAGTTACGATTCATTGAAGAACCAGCTGAAATCATGGACCGAAAGGTCAAACAACTCAAACAAAGCAAGATTCCGATAGTCAAAGTTCGTTGGAATTCAAGACGTGGACCTGAATTCACATGGGAAAGGGAAGATCAAATGATGAAGAAGTATCCTCATTTGTTCAAAACAACAACTGCAAACACTGTGAAGACACGTTAAATTTTGGGACGAAATTTCCTTCAACAAGGGGATGACGTGATGCTTCACATTTCAACATTTCACATGTCAAACTGTAAGCACAAACACTTTATGCAATTGGTTTTGTTACAAACATTTGTGCTACATTACATTTTATGTGCTACATTTCATATGTTACACGTTATGGTAGTACAAACATGATTAGTTACACACATTTTGCTATGTGCGAGGTTACATAGTACAAATAGTTTCAAACATTCACTATGTGCAAGGTTACATAGCACAGTATGATCAAACACAAACATTCACAGTTAGGTGTACTAACTGGTGTGCACGCAAACAGTTACATAGAACGATCACACTTAGGTGTGATGTTACAAACATCGAACTTTGTGTGTGAGCACACACAAGCACACAGGATGATCAGACATCACACTAACATTTACAATTTAAACTCACAAGTAGTTTCCTAACTATTTCTAACATCTAACAATTTTCGGGACGAAAATTCCTTCAACAAGGGGATGATGTGACAATCCGACTATTCGGGTTAACTCCATTAACTGAAACTGACGGAAATGTCACGAAATCATACAAAATCAAACTTGAAGGTTTAAGATTAAACAAAATCAGCTTCAAAACATTTAAACTTCAAGGATTCAACTTGAAATTACAAGAAATGTTAAACTTTGACTTTTAAAGTCAAAATTCGAGTGGTTTATCAAATTAAAGTCAAAATTCACATAAATAGGCAATCATAACCGAATTAAACCTGTTATAATCATCATTTTGATGATTATTAACAGTAAACATACGTTACTAGAACATTAAGTCGTTGAATTAAACTCAAATGATACCCAAGAGTCGTAACCGTTACCAAGTAGCATCAAAACCACAAAATTCGACTTCACTTCTCACAATTGAACCTACAGAGATTGTAATTGGCACTTTCAGAGTCTTCTGCACACCACAATTCGATCCTAACAGTTCGAGATAGAAGATTTTGATCTTGGAGTGGCCGAACTAGGGCTTGTAATCGAACATCATCAATCCAACATCAATCAGGTAACAAATCCTTCCTACACAACCTAAACACTTCGACTAAGCATAGCCCTATGCTATTTTCTATCACACACATCGAATTGAACGATTCGTGAATCTAGGGTTCATATCAAAAACGGTTTTGGGGGTGTTTGATCAAATGGGTTTAAAAATCAAATTCACCTTTACAGAGAGGTTCGAAATTATCATACTATTGAAAACCACATGTCAATTTCATCTGATAACAACAAGTTGATGGTGTTCGAATTCTAGGGTTTCTTATGGAAACGGTTTTGGGGGTTTCGATCAAAAGTGGTTTAAAACTCAAATCAAATGTTACTGATAGTGTCGTGGTATCACATGGAACGAAATCCATATGTTAATTTCACTCAGAAACATTGAATTGATAGATTTCGATTTCTAGGGTTCCTTATTATAACTGATTTGGGGATTTTGATTTAAAGGAGTTCAAAAATGAAATTAAGTGTTACTGTTAGTTTCAGAAGATCTCGAAAAAGGATAACCCTATAACAATTGCATCTAATTATACCGAATTGTTCAAGAACGAAATTTAGGGTTCTTGAGTTGAAAGGATTTGGGGATTTTAATCATAAACGATTGTGATATTCAAATTAACTGCACAGAAAGTTTCGAAATATCTGGTTTAATGAAAACCCTATGCTTTTTCAGATTAACATTCATGAATTTAAACGATTTGAATAGAGATGGGAGTATACACGTTCGAAACATTAATGAATTACAACTGGGACTGTTTGTTGATTGATAACTGAACAAAAATCCATCTCTGAACTCGATAGGATTAATATAAACAAAGCCCTATGGTTTTAGGGTTGAGTGAAATCGAATTGGGATTCAATTGAACCCATTTGCTTCGGCTAGGGATTAACAAAGGGAACCCGACCCTTTGATAGTTAAAACCACTTTAAAACCAAACCAGTAATGAAATTATAAACAGATCAGTTAGTTAGGGGTGTGTTTGTGGTCCAGGAGGTCTGGGGTTCGAACCCTGCCTTTGCTGTTTTTTTGGAATTTGAAACCCTTTTTGTATAATAACCATAACCTCTCCGTTTGAACTCCGATTTAGCCCGTTCGACTTGTGTTGGAACCGTAATGAGCATACGAACAACCTGAAACAATAAAATTTATATTTTAACCCGAAAACGTAATCGCGTATAATTACGCTTATTTAAATCATATGCGGTTATATGATTTAATTAAACGATTGCAAAGACACACGTACATGCGTATACACGTTTCTAACAAATCTAACATACGTGTGTTGACACGTATGTGATTTCACACATTAAACGACATTCCGAATAACGCAAAGTTATTGTTTAAACACAGATTCTTCGTAGAGGATTATCTACGCGACTGCACGTGTGTTTGATCATTCTATTCACATTCAAAGGTGCATACACGACCCCTTTTCTTATTCTAACTATTTTGGGGGAGAAAACATGTGCAACAAACATTTTAGATACATATCACTTGCATGAGTTAGCTGTTAACATTAAGTGCGAACATAGCATTACAAGTCCTTACATATCGAACCGTTTAGTCTGCCGTAGTGCAAAGCGTGGTAGTTGAAAATAGATCTATTAGGTTTGACAAACCTCACTTGGTAGATTGTAGGTCTACGCAAGTGTTTGACTAGCCAATTCACATTACTATTGTTTGTGCTAGACAATAGTGGAAAGGCAATCAACATTCTAACAGTCAGCTTCGGTGTCGACCGCTTATGTAAATAGTACAAATGGCTAGCTATCATGACTATGCATGTGTGATTATGTTATCTGCAAACATTTCGTTTCAAACAGTTGTTTCAAACATTTATGATTACAAACCTGTGTATGCACCAACCTTTGTGTTGGCTTGATTTACATGTTTTCTCAAGAAAATAAGGTACACGAACAAGCAAGCATGGACTAGGAGATCGAGTCTCATGCATATTTTACATTACAGTGGTTTTTGGATTTGAATATTTCATTTGGATTTGAATATTTAAGATTTTGAGTTGTAATTTGCATTTTGCAAACATGGGATTGTTTTACTTTTTACAAACGCTTCCGCAAACTTTGAAAACTTTGATATTACAGTTTAGACCAAAGTTACGTTTAAAAAGCATATAGAGGTCTTCGTTATGTCTAATGATCTGAGATCCTGGTTTGTCACGTCCCAAACGGTATGATTCCGTTAGTTGAAATTTGGGGGTGTGACACGCAGCTACTAAGGTGGGAGACCATAAGCGGAAGTGGGAAGGTAGCAACTCCAAGAATTTCAACCAGTAATCGTTTCAGCAGAACCGCAGGCAGGATTCGAACAAGACTTATCACAATTCAAACAATGGTCAGCAGTCATCAGGGGGGTATATTGGTAAATACCCAAAGTGCAACAAGTGTGGATTCCATCATGTTGGGAATCAGTGTGATAAGTATCGGTGCCAACGGTATGGTAAAGGAGGGCATGCAGCAAAAGAGTGCCGCGGGGAGCTGCAAAACAACTCCAACAATCAGAACAACAATCAGAAAGGGTGCTACGAGTGTGGCAAACCGGGGCATTTTAAAAAGGATTGCCCACAACTCAAGAAGGGTGGGACTAATGATACAAACGGAAACGGCACCAACAACAACAATAATAACAACAACAATGGTGCTAAGGGCAGGGCGTTTGTGATTGGAGGACGTCAAGCACGGGAGGATCCCAACATTGTTACGGGTACGTTCCTCTTGAATAATCACTATGCCTCTATGCTATTTGACACTGGTGCAGACCGGAGTTTTGTATCTAGTTCATTTCTAAGTTGCTAAATGTTAGTCCTACTGCCTTAGAAAACCCATACACTGTAGAACTAGCTGATGGCAAGTTAATTGTAGTAGAACAAATCCTTAAGGTATGTATGCTTGATTTGATGGGTCAAACATTGGAAATTGATCTTATGCCTATCACTTTAGGCGGTTTTGATGTAGTCATTGGCATGTACTGGTTGTCCAAACACCAGGCTGAAATAATATGCTAGGAAAAGATTGTCCGTATACCTTTACCACACGGAGAGACACTGTATGTACAAGGTGAGAAGAGCAGTACGCCACTGCGTCTCATATCTTGTATGAAGGCACATAAATGTCTGCATAAAGGTCATACAGCAGTTATAGCACCTATAACTGAGAAACCAGTAGCTGAGAAGAAGATCGAAGACATCCCAGTACTTTGTGAATTTCCTGAAGTGTTTCCAGAAGACCTACCGGGGTTACCGCCTATCAGACAAGTGGAATTTCGAATCGACCTTACACCAGACGTAGCATCGATAACTAGGGCGCCTTATCGACTTGCACCGTCCGAAATGCAAGAGTTATCTACACAACTGCAAGAGTTGTTGGATTAGGGCTTTATACGACCTAGTTTTTCACCATGGGGAGCTCCAGTCTTATTTGTCAAGAAAAAGGACGGGACTTTTCGTATGTGCATTGATTACTGGGAACTGAACAAGGTTACCATCAAAAACCGGTATCCGTTACCTAGAATTGACGATCTGTTCGATCAATTGCAAGGTTCGAGTACTACTCGAAGATTGATCTTAGATCGGGTTACCATCAACTCAGAGTACAGGAGGAAGATATTCCTAAGACGGCATTCATAACGCGCTATGGCCATTATGAATTCTTGGTCATGCCATTTGGGCAGACAAACGCTCCAGCAGTATTCATGGATCTCATGAATCGGGTTTGCAAACCTTATCTTGATAAGTTTGTCATTGTTTTCATTGATGACATTCTCATCTATTCTCAGACTAAGGAGGAGCATGCTGAACATCTTCGATTGCTGTTAGAATTACTGAAACAAGAACAATTGTATGCTAAGTTCTCGAAATCTGACTTCTGGATGCGAGAAGTTCAATTCTTGGGTCATATAGTCAATGAGAAGGGCATACATGTTGATCCAGCGAAAATTGAGGCAATTAAAAATTGGGAAGCACCAAAAACCCCTACCGAGGTACGACACTTCCTTGGTTTGGCAGGTTACTACCGACGATTCATTGAGAGTTTCTCAAAGATCGCTCAACCACTTACAACTCTTACTCATAAGGGAACGAAGTATAACTGGATGGATAAACAGGAAGCATCATTCCAGTTATTGAAACAGAAACTCTGCAGTGCACCGATTATGTCCTTACCGGAAGGAACATAAGACTTTGTGGTGTATTGTGACCATCTGCACAGGGTTTGGGATGTGTGTTGATGCAGCGTGATAAAGTGATTGCTTACGCTTCACGACAACTTCGTCCACACGAAAAGAATTACACTACTCATGATTTGGAGTTAGGAGCAGTGGTATTTGCTCTGAAAATTTGGAGGCACTATTTATATCGAACCAAGTGTACCATTTACACAGATCATAAGAGTTTACAACATATCTTTGATCAGAAGAGGCTTAATATGAGACAGCGACGGTGGGTCGAGTTGTTGAACGACTACGAATGCGCAATCAAGTACCATCCGGGAAAAGCTAATGTGGTAGCTGATGCTTTAAGCAGAAAGGACACAACATCGACAAGACGGGTTCGCGCACTTATGACGACGATACATACTGACTTACCTGACAAGGTACGCAGTGCTCAGCTTGAAGCCTTAGAAAAGGATAACTTGGAACATGAATCCTTACGAGGAATGGAAAAACAATTGGATGTTAAACCTGATGGAACTCGTTGTTTCATTAACCGACCTTGGATACTGTGACAATCCGATATTTTCGAATTAACCTAGTTAACCCCCGTAGGCCCAATTGTATCTTATGAGGCCCAATTGAATAGAAGTAGGCCCAATTGTATGTTATGAGGCCCAATTGAATAGAAGTAGGCCCAATTGTAAATAGGAGGCCCAAGGTAGGCCCAATGAGGCCCAAGGTAGGCCCAATTGTAAATATGAGGCCCAAGGTAGGCCCAATTGTATTTACGAGGCCCAAAAGGATTAATCTAGTTCAACAATGTTCTAAGTAGCCAATTAGTGACAATTCGGCAATTCGAATTAACTCCGTTAATTTTAGAATAAACCGAAATGTTATGTAATCGAACAAAACCAAACCTGAGGGATAGAATTAAACAAGATCAGTTTTAATAGGCTTAATTTGCAAGGATCAAGCTTGAAACTACTTAAAATTCACAATTTTGACTTTAGAAGTCAAAATTCGTAGGGTAGATCAAAGGGGTTTTTAAATTACACATCAATACATGGTTGCAAACTGAATTAAACATTCATGAATACCACATTGATGATAATAATCATTAACCAGTCGTTATTTTGCAATTAGTGATCAAATTAACTCCAAGGTTAAACCAAGAGGTTGAAACCGTTACTTATATCTCCATAATTCGTATAATTCGACCAAAAGACTTGCAATTGAAATCACAGAACCTCTATTCGGCACTTTCAGAACATATCTTATACCACAATTCGAAGCATCAACCGGATATTGAAGATTCGACCGAGAGTATAGCCGAAATCAGTCATTAGTCGATCTTTATCAAGATAACATCAAAACAGGTAATTCTTGACACCTACAACATCTAAAAGAGTCGACTAAAGGTTTCCCTATGTGTATTCTGGCTTTCAATATCGAATTGTATGAATTCCAGTTTTAGGGTTCTTAGTGTATAACGATTCGGGGGTTTCTTGTTTAAGAAGTTTAATAATCGAATTCAACCATACAGTTAGTTTCAGAATATGCCGATTAAGCAAAACCATTGATCAATTAAGTTTCTTAACAACGAATTGATAGATTTTTAAATTCTAGGGTTCTTTGTTTGAACGATTTGGGGATTAGTGATCAAGTTGTTTTAAAAATCAAATTGAATGTTATAGGAAGTTTCAGAAGGAGTCGAATAAGGTTAAACCTCAGTCAATTGTTGCTGTTATCAATGAATTGATAGAACTCGATCATTAGGGTTCATTATTGGGGTTGATTTGGGAATTTTGAATTGAATGAATTCGGAAATGAAATTAAGTATTACGGTTAGTTTCAGAAAGCTCCGAGAAAGGATAACCCTATGTTAATTACATCTAACAACAACGAATTGTATGAATTCGGTTGTTAGGGTTCTTCAACATAAACGAGTTAAGGACTTTTAAGTCAAATGTGATCAATAGTCAAAATTAGGAACACAGACAGTTTCGAAATCAGTGTTGTATTAAAAACCCTATGATTTTGCAAACTATTATTAGCGAATTCAGTCCAGTCGATTCAAGAGTTTTAGAACTTGAATTCGAAACGGGTAAACTCAATAGACCGGGTTATAGTGTATGATTTTGAAATTAAAGCCATCTATAAGGTCGATTGGATCCCAGAAACAAAACTCAGTGGGTTTAGGTTCAATTGGATTCGAAATAGGGGGTTAATTGTGAATCATGTTGCGGTTAAGATCAAAAGGAAGGGAACCCGACTTGTGGATGCTTAAAAGGAGTTGAAAGCAATCCTTTAAAAAATGTAAGTGCAGATCAGATGGTAGTGTGTGGGTGTTATGAAGTGGAGGTCGCGGGTTCGATCCCGGCCTCTGCTGGTTTTTGGAGTTTTTAAATTTTGTTAGTAATTTTATCATAACTCTTTCATTATAACTCCGTTTTGACTGGTTCAAGTTGCGTTGGAACCATAACGGAATCCCGAATTATTTAAAATGATAAAATTCATATTTTTAACACGAAAACGTAATCGCGTATGATTACGCTTGTTTAAATAAAATCATAATCGATGATGTGATTTTATTAAACTATTTTAAAGTCACGCGTACTTCCGTATGCATACTTCTAACAAGTCAAACATACGTGTGTTGACACGTATGTGATTTTGAGCACAAAACGACTATCCGAATAACACAACGTTATTGTTTAAACACAGATCCTTCGTAAGAGGATTATCTACGCGAGTTCACGTATTTGATCATTCTGCAACAAACAAAGGTGCGTACACGGCCCCTTTCTTATTTTAAACTGTTTTGGGGGAGAAAACATGTGCAACAAACATTTTAGATACATATCACTTGCATGAGTTAGCTGTTTACATTATGTGACAACATAGCATTTAAAAGTCCTTACACTTCGAACCGTTTAGTTTGCCGTAGCGCAAAGCGTGGTAGTTGGAAATAGATCTATTAGGTTTGACAAACCTCACTTGGTAGATGGGATCTACGCAGGTGTTTGACTGACCAAACACTCATTACTATTGTTTGTGCTAGACAATAGTGGCAAGGCAAAACATGCGATAGCATGCACTAGTCAGCTTCGGTGTCGACCACTTATGTAAATAGTATATATGACTAGCTATCATGACTATGCAATGTGTGATTATGTTATCTGCAAACTTTATATTCAAACTGTGGTTTCAACATTTGTGAATGCTTAAACCTGTGTAATGCACCAACCTTTGTGTTGACTTGATTTACATGTTTTCTCAGGACGCTAAGGTGCACAAGAAAGCAGGCATGGACTAGGAGATTGAGTCGCATGCATGTCTTTACATTATAGTTATTTGGATTTGAACAATTTAGAACTTTGCATTGTAATTTACATTTTACAACTGTTATGTTTGTTATGGTTTTAAAACGCTTCTCAAACTTTGAAAACTTTGATGTTACAGTTTTAGACCAAAGTATGTTTTGAAATTCATATAGAGGTCTTCGTTATGTCTAATGATCTGAGATCCTGGTTTGTCACGTTCCCAAACGGTATGATTCCGTTAGTTGAAAATTGGGGGTGTGACAGATTGGTATCAGAGCCATTGGTTATAGCGAACTAGGTTTGCATTTGTATACTTAGACTATAACTGTTAGACATTAGACAGGCATGTTTACACATATCACTTAGAAATTACATATGGCATTATGTGATAGACTTGCTTACACATTCCATGGTGCTGCACTTACATACGGTATTATGTAACAGGCATGGCATCTTCATCATACATATACATTGATGATTCGGAGGATGAGGAGCCAGTAGTTCCAGCACCACCATCATCACCAGCACCACCTATTCCATCTCCTCCACCATCTGAGAGAGATGATTCAGACCCGGAGGAGGATCTGGAGGAGGATCCAGATGAGGATCCGGAGGAGGATCCGGAGGAGGATCCGGATGAGGATCCGGAGGAGGAGCCAGTTGAGGGTACTCAGGAGATTCCTGCTGAGGGACCTTCTACTCATCCACCACTTACATTGGATGTTCCTGAGCCTAAGAGGCAACGGACTGACTCTGAGGAGATTGCCAAACTACGTGAGGACTTGTACTGGGCTAATGATAGAATTGAGTACAATGTTCGGGAACTCTGGGATGCAAATGAAAGGCAAGATAACCTTGCCCACCTGGTTAATGAGATGCGAGATGAGATCATCCATTTGACTGATCGTCTCGAAGCTTCTGAGATCCGAGCTGAGATTCTGGAAGGCAGACTTGAAGCCTTGGAAGATTTGGTGGTCTCGGAGAATGAAGAGGAGGATGAAGAGAATGAAGAGGAGGAAGGGGAGGAACCAGCACCAGTTGTTGATTCTGATCCTGAATCCACTATTGAGGATGATTGATTTTATTTATTTTGTTTAAACTTATTAGGGGCGGGTTGTGTCCCTACATTAGAAGTTTGAAAACTTATGTTTTGATTTTGAAAGTATGGTACTCAAATCAGAGTATTATCTATTGAAAACTATTATTTACTGACAACAGTTGTGTTGATTTCTACATTACATGGTTGTTGTTTGTTGTATTGTTTACACATGTCACATTGGACTTTGATAATACTATAATGTTTCTTTTAATTAGGAAGATAATGGCCGAGGGGAACGTACAAATGACAGTTGCTGAGCTCAATGACTTGATTAATAACAGGGTCGCGGAGGCAATCGCGAACTACGTTCAGACACACACTACAGGGCCACAGGGTCCAGCAGGAGGATTGGTGAATCCACCGGTGTGCACATTCAAGATGTTCTTGGACTGTAAACCACATAACTTCAAAGGATCGGAGGGGGCCATTGGACTCCTTCGATGGATTGAGAAGGCTGAATCAGTGTTTGAAATGTGCAACTGCCCTGAGGAGAATAAGGTAAAGTATGCCACTGGAACGTTGGAGGGTCCAGCATTGACTTGGTGGAACTCGAATGTTCAGACTTTGGGCTTGGGTGAGGCCAACGCCTTAACCTGGAATGGATTCAAGACTTTAATGCAGGAGGAGTACTGTCCTCGCAGTGAGATGCAGAAATTAGAGGAGGAGTATTGGCACCTCAAGATGGAGGGGTCAAACATCGAGGAGTACACGACTCGATCTCATGAACTAGCCAGACTTCTACCTCACATGGCTACTCCCGCAAGCAAGTGGATAGAGAGGTACATCGGGGGATTGGTGCCTCAGATCCAGGGATTGGTCACTTCTGCAAATCCCACAACAATTCAACAAGCTGTTCGTTTAGCGCACCAATTAACTGATCAGGCAGTGTTACAAGGAACTCTGCCTAAACGAACATCAGCTACTAAGGTAGGTGACCACAAGAGGAAGTGGGAGAGCAGCAACACCAAGAACTTCAACCAACAGCCGTTTCAGCAGAATCGAAGGCAGGATTCAAACAAGTCTTATCACAATTCGAATAGTGGTCAACAGTCGTCATCATCAGGGGGTATATTGGTAAACACCCAAAGTGCAATAAGTGTGGATTTCATCATGCGGGTAATCAGTGTGATAAAGTTAAGTGCCAACGGTGTGGTAAAGTTGGACATGCAGCTAAGGATTGCCGTGGGGAGTTGCAAAACAATTCCAACAATCAGAATAATAATCAGAACAACGCACCGAAGGGTTGTTTTGAGTGTGGTAAGATGGGGCACTTTAAAAAGGATTGCCCACAACTCAAGAAAGGCGGGGATAACAATGCAAATGGCAATGGCAACGGTAACGGCAATGGCACCAATAACAACAACAATAACAACAACAATGGTGCTAGGGGCAGGGCGTTTGTGATTGGAGGACGTCAAGCACGGGAGGATCCCAACATTGTTACGGGTACGTTCCTCTTAAATAATCACTATGCCTCTATGTTATTTGACACTGGTGCCGACCGAAGTTTTGTATCTACTTCACTTGCTAAGTTGCTAAATGTTAGTCCCACTGCCTTAGACAGTCCATACACTGTAGAATTAGCTGATGGCAAGTTAATTGTAGTTGAACAAATCCTTAAGGGATGTATACCTGATTTGATGGGACAGACATTGGAAATTGATTTGATGCCTATCACTTTAGGTAGTTTTGATGTAGTCATTGGCATGGACTGGTTGTCCAAACACCAGGCGGAAATAGTATGCCATGAAAAGATCGTTCGTATACCTCTTTCGCATGGAGAGACATTGTATGTACAAGGCGAGAAGAGCAGTACGCCACTGCGTCTCATATCTTGTATGAAAGCACACAAATGTCTGCGGAAAGGTCATACGGCAGTTATAGCACTTATAACTTAAAAGCCGGTAGCTGAGAAGAAGATTGAAGACATTCTAGTAGTATGTGAATTTCCGGAAGTATTTCCAGAAGACTTACCGGGATTACCGCCTATCAGACAGGTGGAATTCCGAATCGATCTTACACCAGATGCAGCACCGATAGCAAGGGCGCCTTATCGACTTGCACCATCAGAGATGCAAGAGTTATCTACACAACTGCAAGAGTTGTTGGACAAGGGTTTCATACGACCTAGTTTTTCACCATGGGGAGCTCCAGTCTTATTTGTCAAGAAAAAGGACGGAACTTTCCGTATGTATCGATTACCGGGAACTTAACAAGGTTACTATCAAAAACCGGTATCCGTTACCCAGAATTGACGATCTGTTCGATCAATTGCAAGGTTCGAGTTACTACTCGAAGATCGATCTCAGATCGGGTTATCATCAACTAAGAGTTCAAGAAGAAGATATTCCGAAGACAGCATTCAGAACACGCTATGGCCATTATGAGTTCTTGGTCATGCCATTTGGGTTGACAAACGCTCCAGCTGTATTCATGGATCTCATGAATCGTGTTTGTAAACCTTACCTTGATAAGTTTGTCATTGTTTTCATTGATGACATTCTCATCTATTCTCAGACCGAAGAGGAGCATGCTGAACATCTTCGATTGCTGTTGGAATTACTGAAACAGGAACAATTGTACGCTAAATTCTCAAAATGTGACTTCTGGATGCGAGAAGTACAATTCTTGGGTCATATAGTCAATGAAAAGGGCATACACGTTGATCCAGCAAAGATTGAAGCGATTAAGAATTGGGAAGCACCAAAAACTCCTACCGAGGTACGACAATTTCTTGGTTTGGCGGGTTATTACCGACGATTCATTGAGGGATTCTCAAAGATCGCTCAACCACTTACAGCTCTTACGCACAAAGGAACGAAGTATAACTGGACGGATAAACAGGAAGCTGCATTCCAGTTATTGAAACAGAAACTCTGCAGTGCACCGATTTTGTCCTTACCGGAAGGGACGGAAGACTTTGTGGTGTATTGTGATGCATCTGCACAGGGTTTGGGATGTGTATTGATGCAACGTGATAAAGTGATTGCTTATGCTTCAAGGCAACTACGACCACACGAAAAGAATTACACTACTCATGACTTGGAGTTAGGAGCAGTGGTTTTTGCTTTGAAGATTTGGAGGCATTACCTGTATGGAACTAAGTGTACCATTTACACTGATCATAAGAGTTTGCAACATATCTTTGATCAGAAGGAGCTGAATATGAGACAACGACGATGGGTTGAGTTGTTGAACGACTACGAATGCGCGATTAAGTATCACCCGGGAAAAGCTAATGTGGTAGCCGATGCTTTAAGCAGAAAAGACACATCCACAAGACGGGTTCGCGCACTTATGATGACGATACACACTGACTTACTTGACAAGGTACGCAGTGCTCAGCTCGAGGCCTTGAAAAAGGAAAACTTGGTACAGGAATCCTTGCGAGGAATGGAAGAACAATTGGATGTTAAACCTGATGGAATTCATTATTTCATTAATCGACTGTGGATACCTTTGTATGGAGGTTTAAGGGAACTCGTGATGGATGAAGCGCACAAGTCCAGATATTCAGTCCATCCGGGATCAGACAAGATGTATCATGATTTAAAGGCACTATATTGGTGGCCTCACATGAAAGCTGATATTGCTAGATATGTTAGCAAATGTTTGACTTGTTCTAAAGTCAAAGTTGAATATCAGAAACCATCTGGTTTGCTGCAATAACCAGAGATACCGATGTGGAAATGGGAACAGATTTCGATGGATTTCATTACTAAGTTACCCCGTACACCGGGTGGTTGTGATACGATATGGGTAATTGTTGATCGATTAACGAAATCTGCACACTTCTTAGCAATCAAGGAAACCGACAAGATGGAGAAACTGACTCGTATTTACATCAAGGAAGTAGTAGCACGGCATGGCGTGCCAATTTCCATCATATCAGATCGAGATGTGCGATTTACTTCAAACTTTTGGAAATCACTTCATAAGTCATTGGGAACTCGTTTGGATATGAGTACCGCATATCATCCACAGACCGACGGTCAAAGTGAACGTACGATTCAAACGCTTGAGGATATGTTACGAGCTTGTGTAATTGACTTTGGTGATAGCTGGGAAAATCACTTACCGTTAGTGGAATTCTCTTACAACAATAGTTATCATACAAGTATTCAGGCAGCACCGTTTGAAGCTTTGTATGGTCGTAAATGTCGTTCACCAGTTTGTTGGGCTGAAATTGGTGACAGTCAGATTACAGGTCCTGAACTAGTGCATGAAACGACAGAGAAGATAGTTCAAATCCGGAACCGTATGGCAGCGGCCCGGGATCGACAGAAGAGTTATGCAGACAAACGTCGTAAACCATTGGAATTCCAAGTAGGAGACCGAGTTCTTCTAAAGGTATCACCTTGGAAAGGTGTGATACGATTCGGCAAGCGCGGAAAGCTTAGTCCACGTTACGTAGGACCTTTTGAGATCCTGAAAAGGATTGGTCCGGTTGCGTATCAACTCAAACTACCAGATGAACTCAGTGGAGTTCATGATGTCTTTCACGTATCGAATTTAAAGAAATGTCTTTCTGATGAGACATTGATTGTACCATTGGAAGAAATACAAGTAGATGAACAGTTACGATTCATTGAAGAACCAGCAGAAATCATGGACCGAGAGGTCAAACAACTTAAGCAAAGCAAGATTCCGATAGTCAAGGTTCGGTGGAATTCAAGACGTGGTCCTGAATTCACATGGGAACGGGAAGACCAAATGATGAAGAAGTATCCTCATCTGTTCAAAACAGCAACTACAAACACTGAGAGCGCATGTTAAATTTCGGGACGAAATTTCCTTCAACAAGGGGATGACGTGATGTTTCACACATCAACACTGCAAATTTCAAACTGTAAGCACAAACACTTTATTCAATTGGTTTTGTTATAAACATTTGTGCTACATTACATTTTATACATTTTATGTGCTACATCTCATATGTTACATGTTATGGTAGTACATGCATGATTGGTTACACACAATTTGCTATGTGCGGGGTTGCATGGTACAAACAGTTACAGACACTCACTATGTGTGAGGTTACACAGCACAGTATGATCAAACACAAACAGTCACAGTTAGGTGAACTAACTAGTGTACACGCAAACAGTCACATTTCACATTGAACGATCACACTTAGTTGTGATGTTGCAAGCATTAGATTTTGTGTGTGAGTACACGCAAGCACACGGAATGATCAAACCACACTAACGTACGATTTAAACTCGTAAGTAGTTTCCTAACTACTCCTAGTAATTACTAATTTTCGGGACGAAAATTCTTTCAACAAGGGGATGATGTGACAATCCGATATTTTCGAATTAACCTAGTTAACCCCCGTAGGCCCAATTGTATCTTATGAGGCCCAATTGAATAGAAGTAGGCCCAATTGTATGTTATGAGGCCCAATTGAATAGAAGTAGGCCCAATTGTAAATAGGAGGCCCAAGGTAGGCCCAATGAGGCCCAAGGTAGGCCCAATTGTAAATATGAGGCCCAAGGTAGGCCCAATTGTATTTACGAGGCCCAAAAGGATTAATCTAGTTCAACAATGTTCTAAGTAGCCAATTAGTGACAATTCGGCAATTCGAATTAACTCCGTTAATTTTAGAATAAACCGAAATGTTATGTAATCGAACAAAACCAAACCTGAGGGATAGAATTAAACAAGATCAGTTTTAATAGGCTTAATTTGCAAGGATCAAGCTTGAAACTACTTAAAATTCACAATTTTGACTTTAGAAGTCAAAATTCGTAGGGTAGATCAAAGGGGTTTTTAAATTACACATCAATACATGGTTGCAAACTGAATTAAACATTCATGAATACCACATTGATGATAATAATCATTAACCAGTCGTTATTTTGCAATTAGTGATCAAATTAACTCCAAGGTTAAACCAAGAGGTTGAAACCGTTACTTATATCTCCATAATTCGTATAATTCGACCAAAAGACTTGCAATTGAAATCACAGAACCTCTATTCGGCACTTTCAGAACATATCTTATACCACAATTCGAAGCATCAAGCCGGATATTGAAGATTCGACCGAGAGTATAGCCGAAATCAGTCATTAGTCGATCTTTATCAAGATAACATCAAAACAGGTAATTCTTGACACCTACAACATCTAAAAGAGTCGACTAAAGGTTTCCCTATGTGTATTCTGGCTTTCAATATCGAATTGTATGAATTCCAGTTTTAGGGTTCTTAGTGTATAACGATTCGGGGGTTTCTTGTTTAAGAAGTTTAATAATCGAATTCAACCATACAGTTAGTTTCAGAATATGCCGATTAAGCAAAACCATTGATCAATTGAGTTTCTTAACAACGAATTGATAGATTTTTAAATTCTAGGGTTCTTTGTTTGAACGATTTGGGGATTAGTGATCAAGTTGTTTTAAAAATCAAATTGAATGTTATAGGAAGTTTCAGAAGGAGTCGAATAAGGTTAAACCTCAGTCAATTGTTGCTGTTATCAATGAATTGATAGAACTCGATCATTAGGGTTCATTATTGGGGTTGATTTGGGAATTTTGAATTGAATGAATTCGGAAATGAAATTAAGTATTACGGTTAGTTTCAGAAAGCTCCGAGAAAGGATAACCCTATGTTAATTACATCTAACAACAACGAATTGTATGAATTCGGTTGTTAGGGTTCTTCAACATAAACGAGTTAGGGACTTTTAAGTCAAATGTGATCAATAGTCAAAATTAGGAACACAGACAGTTTCGAAATCAGTGTTGTATTAAAAACCCTATGATTTTGCAAACTATTATTAGCGAATTCAGTCCAGTCGATTCAAGAGTTTTAGAACTTGAATTCGAAACGGGTAAACTCAATAGACCGGGTTATAGTGTATGATTTTGAAATTAAAGCCATCTATAAGGTCGATTGGATCCCAGAAACAAAACTCAGTGGGTTTAGGTTCAATTGGATTCGAAATAGGGGGTTAATTGTGAATCATGTTGCGGTTAAGATCAAAAGGAAGGGAACCCGACTTGTGGATGCTTAAAAGGAGTTGAAAGCAATCCTTTAACAATTGTAAGTGCAGATCAGATGGTAGTGTGTGGGTGTTATGAAGTGGAGGTCGCGGGTTCGATCCCGGCCTCTGCTGGTTTTTGGAGTTTTTAAATTTTGTTAGTAATTTTATCATAACTCTTTCATTATAACTCCGTTTTGACTGGTTCAAGTTGCGTTGGAACCATAACGGAATCCCGAATTATTTAAAATGATAAAATTCATATTTTTAACACGAAAACGTAATCGCGTATGATTACGCTTGTTTAAATAAAATCATAATCGATGATGTGATTTTATTAAACTATTTTAAAGTCACGCGTACTTCCGTATGCATAATTCTAACAAGTCAAACATACGTGTGTTGACACGTATGTGATTTTGAGCACAAAACAACTATCCGAATAACACAACGTTATTTTTTAAACACAGATCCTTCGTAAGAGGATTATCTACGCGAGTTCACGTATTTGATCATTCTGCAACAAACAAAGGTGCGTACACGGCCCCTTTCTTATTTTAAACTGTTTTGGGGGAGAAAACATGTGCAACAAACAATTTAGATACATATCACTTGCATGAGTTAGCTGTTTACATTATGTGACAACATAGCATTAAAAGTCCTTACACTTCGAACCGTTTAGTCTGCCGTAGCGCAAAGCGTGGTAGTTGGAAATAGATCTATTAGGTTTGACAAACCTCACTTGGTAGATGGGATCTACGCAGGTGTTTGACTGACCAAACACTCATTACTATTGTTTGTGCTAGACAATAGTGGCAAGGCAAAACATGCGATAGCATGCACTAGTCAGCTTCGGTGTCGACCACTTATGTAAATAGTATATATGACTAGCTATCATGACTATGCAATGTGTGATTATGTTATCTGCAAACTTTATATTCAAACTGTGGTTTCAACATTTGTGAATGCTTAAACCTGTGTAATGCACCAACCTTTGTGTTGACTTGATTTACATGTTTTCTCAGGACGCTAAGGTGCACAAGAAAGCAGGCATGGACTAGGAGATTGAGTCGCATGCATGTCTTTACATTATAGTTATTTGGATTTGAACAATTTAGAACTTTGCATTGTAATTTACATTTTACAACTGTTATGTTTGTTATGGTTTTAAAACGCTTCTCAAACTTTGAAAACTTTGATGTTACAGTTTTAGACCAAAGTATGTTTTGAAATTCATATAGAGGTCTTCGTTATGTCTAATGATCTGAGATCTTGGTTTGTCACGTTCCCAAACGGTATGATTCCGTTAGTTGAAAATTGGGGGTGTGACAGATTGGTATCAGAGCCATTGGTTATAGCGAACTAGGTTTGCATTTGTAGACTTAGACTATAACTGTTAGACATTAGACAGGCATGTTTACACATATCACTTAGAAATTACATATGGCATTATGTGATAGACTTTCTTACACATTCCATGGTGCTGCACTTACATACGGTATTATGTAAAAGGCATGGCATCTTCATCATACATATACATTGATGATTCGGAGGATGAGGAGCCAGTAGTTCCAGCAACACCATCATCACCAGCACCACCTATTCCATCTCCTCCACCATCTGAGAGAGATGATTCAGACCCGGAGGAGGATCTGGAGGAGGATCCAGATGAGGACCCGGAGGAGGATCCGGATGAGGATCCGGATGAGGATCCGGAGGAGGAGCCAGTTGAGGGTACTCAGGAGATTCCTGCTGAGGGACCTTCTACTCATCCACCACTTACATTGGATGTTCCTGAGCCTAAGAGGCAACGGACTGACTCTGAGGAGATTGCCAAACTACGTGAGGACTTGTACTGGGCTAATGATAGAATTGAGTACAATGTTCGGGAACTCTGGGATGCAAATGAAAGGCAAGATAACCTTGCCCACCTGGTTAATGAGATGCGAGATGAGATCATCCATTTGACTGATCGTCTCGAAGCTTCTGAGATCCGAGCTGAGATTCTGGAAGGCAGACTTGAAGCCTTGGAAGATTTGGTGGTCTCGGAGAATGAAGAGGAGGATGAAGAGAATGAAGAGGAGGAAGGGGAGGAACCAGCACCAGTTGTTGATTCTGATCCTGAATCCACTATTGAGGATGATTGATTTTATTTATTTTGTTTAAACTTATTAGGGGCGGGTTGTGTCCCTACATTAGAAGTTTGAAAACTTATGTTTTGATTTTGAAAGTATGGTACTCAAATCAGAGTATTATCTATTGAAAACTATTATTTACTGACAACAGTTGTGTTGATTTCTACATTACATGGTTGTTGTTTGTTGTATTGTTTACACATGTCACATTGGACTTTGATAATACTATAATGTTTCTTTTAATTAGGAAGATAATGGCCGAGGGGAACGTACAAATGACAGTTGCTGAGCTCAATGACTTGATTAATAACAGGGTCGCGGAGGCAATCGCGAACTACGTTCAGACACACACTACAGGGCCACAGGGTCCAGCAGGAGGATTGGTGAATCCACCGGTGTGCACATTCAAGATGTTCTTGGACTGTAAACCACATAACTTCAAAGGATCGGAGGGGGCCATTGGACTCCTTCGATGGATTGAGAAGGCTGAATCAGTGTTTGAAATGTGCAACTGCCCTGAGGAGAATAAGGTAAAGTATGCCACTGGAACGTTGGAGGGTCCAGCATTGACTTGGTGGAACTCGAATGTTCAGACTTTGGGCTTGGGTGAGGCCAACGCCTTAACCTGGAATGGATTCAAGACTTTAATGCAGGAGGAGTACTGTCCTCGCAGTGAGATGCAGAAATTAGAGGAGGAGTATTGGCACCTCAAGATGGAGGGGTCAAACATCGAGGAGTACACGACTCGATCTCATGAACTAGCCAGACTTCTACCTCACATGGCTACTCCCGCAAGCAAGTGGATAGAGAGGTACATCGGGGGATTGGTGCCTCAGATCCAGGGATTGGTCACTTCTGCAAATCCCACAACAATTCAACAAGCTGTTCGTTTAGCGCACCAATTAACTGATCAGGCAGTGTTACAAGGAACTCTGCCTAAACGAACATCAGCTACTAAGGTAGGTGACCACAAGAGGAAGTGGGAGAGCAGCAACACCAAGAACTTCAACCAACAGCCGTTTCAGCAGAATCGAAGGCAGGATTCAAACAAGTCTTATCACAATTCGAATAGTGGTCAACAGTCGTCATCATCAGGGGGTATATTGGTAAACACCCAAAGTGCAATAAGTGTGGATTTCATCATGCGGGTAATCAGTGTGATAAAGTTAAGTGCCAACGGTGTGGTAAAGTTGGACATGCAGCTAAGGATTGCCGTGGGGAGTTGCAAAACAATTCCAACAATCAGAATAATAATCAGAACAACGCACCGAAGGGTTGTTTTGAGTGTGGTAAGATGGGGCACTTTAAAAAGGATTGCCCACAACTCAAGAAAGGCGGGGATAACAATGCAAATGGCAATGGCAACGGTAACGGCAATGGCACCAATAACAACAACAATAACAACAACAATGGTGCTAGGGGCAGGGCGTTTGTGATTGGAGGACGTCAAGCACGGGAGGATCCCAACATTGTTACGGGTACGTTCCTCTTAAATAATCACTATGCCTCTATGTTATTTGACACTGGTGCCGACCGAAGTTTTGTATCTACTTCACTTGCTAAGTTGCTAAATGTTAGTCCCACTGCCTTAGACAGTCCATACACTGTAGAATTAGCTGATGGCAAGTTAATTGTAGTTGAACAAATCCTTAAGGGATGTATACTTGATTTGATGGGACAGACATTGGAAATTGATTTGATGCCTATCACTTTAGGTAGTTTTGATGTAGTCATTGGCATGGACTGGTTGTCCAAACACCAGGCGGAAATAGTATGCCATGAAAAGATCGTTCGTATACCTCTTTCGCATGGAGAGACATTGTATGTACAAGGCGAGAAGAGCAGTACGCCACTGCGTCTCATATCTTGTATGAAAGCACACAAATGTCTGCGGAAAGGTCATACGGCAGTTATAGCACTTATAACTTAAAAGCCGGTAGCTGAGAAGAAGATTGAAGACATTCTAGTAGTATGTGAATTTCCGGAAGTATTTCCAGAAGACTTACCGGGATTACCGCCTATCAGACAGGTGGAATTCCGAATCGATCTTACACCAGATGCAGCACCGATAGCAAGGGCGCCTTATCGACTTGCACCATCAGAGATGCAAGAGTTATCTACACAACTGCAAGAGTTGTTGGACAAGGGTTTCATACGACCTAGTTTTTCACCATGGGGAGCTCCAGTCTTATTTGTCAAGAAAAAGGACGGAACTTTCCGTATGTATCGATTACCGGGAACTTAACAAGGTTACTATCAAAAACCGGTATCCGTTACCCAGAATTGACGATCTGTTCGATCAATTGCAAGGTTCGAGTTACTACTCGAAGATCGATCTCAGATCGGGTTATCATCAACTAAGAGTTCAAGAAGAAGATATTCCGAAGACAGCATTCAGAACACGCTATGGCCATTATGAGTTCTTGGTCATGCCATTTGGGTTGACAAACGCTCCAGCTGTATTCATGGATCTCATGAATCGTGTTTGTAAACCTTACCTTGATAAGTTTGTCATTGTTTTCATTGATGACATTCTCATCTATTCTCAGACCGAAGAGGAGCATGCTGAACATCTTCGATTGCTGTTGGAATTACTGAAACAGGAACAATTGTACGCTAAATTCTCAAAATGTGACTTCTGGATGCGAGAAGTACAATTCTTGGGTCATATAGTCAATGAAAAGGGCATACACGTTGATCCAGCAAAGATTGAAGCGATTAAGAATTGGGAAGCACCAAAAACTCCTACCGAGGTACGACAATTTCTTGGTTTGGCGGGTTATTACCGACGATTCATTGAGGGATTCTCAAAGATCGCTCAACCACTTACAGCTCTTACGCACAAAGGAACGAAGTATAACTGGACGGATAAACAGGAAGCTGCATTCCAGTTATTGAAACAGAAACTCTGCAGTGCACCGATTTTGTCCTTACCGGAAGGGACGGAAGACTTTGTGGTGTATTGTGATGCATCTGCACAGGGTTTGGGATGTGTATTGATGCAACGTGATAAAGTGATTGCTTATGCTTCAAGGCAACTACGACCACACGAAAAGAATTACACTACTCATGACTTGGAGTTAGGAGCAGTGGTTTTTGCTTTGAAGATTTGGAGGCATTACCTGTATGGAACTAAGTGTACCATTTACACTGATCATAAGAGTTTGCAACATATCTTTGATCAGAAGGAGCTGAATATGAGACAACGACGATGGGTTGAGTTGTTGAACGACTACGAATGCGCGATTAAGTATCACCCGGGAAAAGCTAATGTGGTAGCCGATGCTTTAAGCAGAAAAGACACATCCACAAGACGGGTTCGCGCACTTATGATGACGATACACACTGACTTACTTGACAAGGTACGCAGTGCTCAGCTCGAGGCCTTGAAAAAGGAAAACTTGGTACAGGAATCCTTGCGAGGAATGGAAGAACAATTGGATGTTAAACCTGATGGAATTCATTATTTCATTAATCGACTGTGGATACCTTTGTATGGAGGTTTAAGGGAACTCGTGATGGATGAAGCGCACAAGTCCAGATATTCAGTCCATCCGGGATCAGACAAGATGTATCATGATTTAAAGGCACTATATTGGTGGCCTCACATGAAAGCTGATATTGCTAGATATGTTAGCAAATGTTTGACTTGTTCTAAAGTCAAAGTTGAATATCAGAAACCATCTGGTTTGCTGCAATAACCAGAGATACCGATGTGGAAATGGGAACAGATTTCGATGGATTTCATTACTAAGTTACCCCGTACACCGGGTGGTTGTGATACGATATGGGTAATTGTTGATCGATTAACGAAATCTGCACACTTCTTAGCAATCAAGGAAACCGACAAGATGGAGAAACTGACTCGTATTTACATCAAGGAAGTAGTAGCACGGCATGGCGTGCCAATTTCCATCATATCAGATCGAGATGTGCGATTTACTTCAAACTTTTGGAAATCACTTCATAAGTCATTGGGAACTCGTTTGGATATGAGTACCGCATATCATCCACAGACCGACGGTCAAAGTGAACGTACGATTCAAACGCTTGAGGATATGTTACGAGCTTGTGTAATTGACTTTGGTGATAGCTGGGAAAATCACTTACCGTTAGTGGAATTCTCTTACAACAATAGTTATCATACAAGTATTCAGGCAGCACCGTTTGAAGCTTTGTATGGTCGTAAATGTCGTTCACCAGTTTGTTGGGCTGAAATTGGTGACAGTCAGATTACAGGTCCTGAACTAGTGCATGAAACGACAGAGAAGATAGTTCAAATCCGGAACCGTATGGCAGCGGCCCGGGATCGACAGAAGAGTTATGCAGACAAACGTCGTAAACCATTGGAATTCCAAGTAGGAGACCGAGTTCTTCTAAAGGTATCACCTTGGAAAGGTGTGATACGATTCGGCAAGCGCGGAAAGCTTAGTCCACGTTACGTAGGACCTTTTGAGATCCTGAAAAGGATTGGTCCGGTTGCGTATCAACTCAAACTACCAGATGAACTCAGTGGAGTTCATGATGTCTTTCACGTATCGAATTTAAAGAAATGTCTTTCTGATGAGACATTGATTGTACCATTGGAAGAAATACAAGTAGATGAACAGTTACGATTCATTGAAGAACCAGCAGAAATCATGGACCGAGAGGTCAAACAACTTAAGCAAAGCAAGATTCCGATAGTCAAGGTTCGGTGGAATTCAAGACGTGGTCCTGAATTCACATGGGAACGGGAAGACCAAATGATGAAGAAGTATCCTCATCTGTTCAAAACAGCAACTACAAACACTGAGAGCGCATGTTAAATTTCGGGACGAAATTTCCTTCAACAAGGGGATGACGTGATGTTTCACACATCAACACTGCAAATTTCAAACTGTAAGCACAAACACTTTATTCAATTGGTTTTGTTATAAACATTTGTGCTACATTACATTTTATACATTTTATGTGCTACATCTCATATGTTACATGTTATGGTAGTACATGCATGATTGGTTACACACAATTTGCTATGTGCGGGGTTGCATAGTACAAACAGTTACAGACACTCACTATGTGTGAGGTTACACAGCACAGTATGATCAAACACAAACAGTCACAGTTAGGTGAACTAACTAGTGTACACGCAAACAGTCACATTTCACATTGAACGATCACACTTAGTTGTGATGTTGCAAGCATTAGATTTTGTGTGTGAGTACACGCAAGCACACAGAATGATCAAACCACACTAACATGTACGATTTAAACTCGTAAGTAGTTTCCTAACTACTCCTAGTAATTACTAATTTTCTGGACGAAAATTCTTTCAACAAGGGGATGATGTGACAATCCGATATTTTCGAATTAACCTAGTTAACCCCCGTAGGCCCAATTGTATCTTATGAGGCCCAATTGAATAGAAGTAGGCCCAATTGTATGTTATGAGGCCCAATTGAATAGAAGTAGGCCCAATTGTAAATAGGAGGCCCAAGGTAGGCCCAATTGTAAATATGAGGCCCAAGGTAGGCCCAATTGTATTTACGAGGCCCAAAAGGATTAATCTAGTTCAACAATGTTCTAAGTAGCCAATTAGTGACAATTCGGCAATTCGAATTAACTCCGTTAATTTTAGAATAAACCGAAATGTTATGTAATCGAACAAAACCAAACCTGAGGGATAGAATTAAACAAGATCAGTTTTAATAGGCTTAATTTGCAAGGATCAATCTTGAAACTACTTAAAATTCACAATTTTGACTTTAGAAGTCAAAATTCGTAGGGTAGATCAAAGGGGTTTTTAAATTACACATCAATACATGGTTGCAAACTGAATTAAACATTCATGAATACCACATTGATGATAATAATCATTAACCAGTCGTTATTTTGCAATTAGTGATCAAATTAACTCCAAGGTTAAACCAAGAGGTTGAAACCGTTACTTATATCTCCATAATTCGTATAATTCGACCAAAAGACTTGCAATTGAAATCACAGAACCTCTATTCGGCACTTTCAGAACATATCTTATACCACAATTCGAAGCATCAAGCCGGATATTGAAGATTCGACCGAGAGTATAGCCGAAATCAGTCATTAGTCGATCTTTATCAAGATAACATCAAAACAGGTAATTCTTGACACCTACAACATCTAAAAGAGTCGACTAAAGGTTTCCCTATGTGTATTCTGGCTTTCAATATCGAATTGTATGAATTCCAGTTTTAGGGTTCTTAGTGTATAACGATTCGGGGGTTTCTTGTTTAAGAAGTTTAATAATCGAATTCAACCATACAGTTAGTTTCAGAATATGCCGATTAAGCAAAACCATTGATCAATTGAGTTTCTTAACAACGAATTGATAGATTTTTAAATTCTAGGGTTCTTTGTTTGAACGATTTGGGGATTAGTGATCAAGTTGTTTTAAAAATCAAATTGAATGTTATAGGAAGTTTCAGAAGGAGTCGAATAAGGTTAAACCTCAGTCAATTGTTGCTGTTATCAATGAATTGATAGAACTCGATCATTAGGGTTCATTATTGGGGTTGATTTGGGAATTTTGAATTGAATGAATTCGGAAATGAAATTAAGTATTACGGTTAGTTTCAGAAAGCTCCGAGAAAGGATAACCCTATGTTAATTACATCTAACAACAACGAATTGTATGAATTCGGTTGTTAGGGTTCTTCAACATAAACGAGTTAGGGACTTTTAAGTCAAATGTGATCAATAGTCAAAATTAGGAACACAGACAGTTTCGAAATCAGTGTTGTATTAAAAACCTTATGATTTTGCAAACTATTATTAGCGAATTCAGTCCAGTCGATTCAAGAGTTTTAGAACTTGAATTCGAAACGGGTAAACTCAATAGTCCGGTTATAGTGTATGATTTTGAAATTAAAGCCATCTATAAGGTCGATTGGATCCCAGAAACAAAACTCAGTGGGTTTAGGTTCAATTGGATTCGAAATGGGGGGTTAATTGTGAATCATGTTGCGGTTAAGATCAAAAGGAAGGGAACCCGACTTGTGGATGCTTAAAAGGAGTTGAAAGCAATCCTTTAACAATTGTAAGTGCAGATCAGATGGTAGTGTGTGGGTGTTATGAAGTGGAGGTCGCGGGTTCGATCCCGGCCTCTGCTGGTTTTTGGAGTTTTTAAATTTTGTTAGTAATTTTATCATAACTCTTTCATTATAACTCCGTTTTGACTGGTTCAAGTTGCGTTGGAACCATAACGGAATCCCGAATTATTTAAAATGATAAAATTCATATTTTTAACACGAAAACGTAATCGCGTATGATTACGCTTGTTTAAATAAAATCATAATCGATGATGTGATTTTATTAAACTATTTTAAAGTCACGCGTACTTCCGTATGCATACTTCTAACAAGTCAAACATACGTGTGTTGACACGTATGTGATTTTGAGCACAAAACGACTATCCGAATAACACAACGTTATTGTTTAAACACAGATCCTTCGTAAGAGGATTATCTACGCGAGTTCACGTATTTGATCATTCTGCAACAAACAAAGGTGCGTACACGGCCCCTTTCTTATTTTAAACTGTTTTGGGGGAGAAAACATGTGCAACAAACATTTTAGATACATATCACTTGCATGAGTTAGCTGTTTACATTATGTGACAACATAGCATTTAAAAGTCCTTACACTTCGAACCGTTTAGTTTGCCGTAGCGCAAAGCGTGGTAGTTGGAAATAGATCTATTAGGTTTGACAAACCTCACTTGGTAGATGGGATCTACGCAGGTGTTTGACTGACCAAACACTCATTACTATTGTTTGTGCTAGACAATAGTGGCAAGGCAAAACATGCGATAGCATGCACTAGTCAGCTTCGGTGTCGACCACTTATGTAAATAGTATATATGACTAGCTATCATGACTATGCAATGTGTGATTATGTTATCTGCAAACTTTATATTCAAACTGTGGTTTCAACATTTGTGAATGCTTAAACCTGTGTAATGCACCAACCTTTGTGTTGACTTGATTTACATGTTTTCTCAGGACGCTAAGGTGCACAAGAAAGCAGGCATGGACTAGGAGATTGAGTCGCATGCATGTCTTTACATTATAGTTATTTGGATTTGAACAATTTAGAACTTTGCATTGTAATTTACATTTTACAACTGTTATGTTTGTTATGGTTTTAAAACGCTTCTCAAACTTTGAAAACTTTGATGTTACAGTTTTAGACCAAAGTATGTTTTGAAATTCATATAGAGGTCTTCGTTATGTCTAATGATCTGAGATCCTGGTTTGTCACGTTCCCAAACGGTATGATTCCGTTAGTTGAAAATTGGGGGTGTGACAGATTGGTATCAGAGCCATTGGTTATAGCGAACTAGGTTTGCATTTGTAGACTTAGACTATAACTGTTAGACATTAGACAGGCATGTTTACACATATCACTTAGAAATTACATATGGCATTATGTGATAGACTTGCTTACACATTCCATGGCGCTGCACTTACATACGGTATTATGTAACAGGCATGGCATCTTCATCATACATATACATTGATGATTCGGAGGATGAGGAGCCAGTAGTTCCAGTACCACCATCATCACCAGCACCACCTATTCCATCTCCTCCACCATCTGAGAGAGATGATTCAGACCCGGAGGAGGATCCAGAGGAGGATCCAGATGAGGACCCGGAGGAGGATCCGGATGAGGACCCGGATGAGGATCCGGAGGAGGAGCCAGTTGAGGGTACTCAGGAGATTCCTGCTGAGAGACATTCTACTCATCCACCACTTACATTGAATGTTCCTGAGCCTAAGAGGCAACGAACTGACTCTGAGGAGATTGCCAAACTACGTGAGGACTTGTACTGGGCTAATGATAGAATTGAGTACAATGTTCGGGAACTCTGGGATGCAAATGAAAGGCAAGATAAACTTGCCCACCTGGTTAATGAGATGCGAGATGAGATCATCCATTTGACTGATCGTCTCGAAGCTTCTGAGATCCGAGCTGAGATTCTGGAAGGCAGACTTGAAGCCTTGGAAGATTTGGTGGTCTCGGAGAATGAAGAGGAGGATGAAGAGAATGAAGAGGAGGAAGGGGAGGAACCAGCACCAGTTGTTGATTCTGATCCTGAATCCACTATTGAGGATGATTGATTTTCTTTATTTTGTTTAAACTTATTAGGGGCGGGTTGTGTCCCTACATTAGAAGTTTGAAAACTTATGTTTTGATTTTGAAAGTATGGTACTCAAATCAGAGTATTATCTATTGAAAACTATTATTTACTGACAACAGTTGTGTTGATTTCTACATTACATGGTTGTTGTTTGTTGTATTGTTTACACATGTCACATTGGACTTTGATAATACTATAATGTTTCTTTTAATTAGGAAGATAATGGCCGAGGGGAACGTACAAATGACAGTTGCTGAGCTCAATGACTTGATTAATAACAGGGTCGCGGAGGCAATCGCGAACTACGTTCAGACACACACTACAGGGCCACAGGGTCCAGCAGGAGGATTGGTGAATCCACCGGTGTGCACATTCAAGATGTTCTTGGACTGTAAACCACATAACTTCAAAGGATCGGAGGGGGCCATTGGACTCCTTCGATGGATTGAGAAGGCTGAATCAGTGTTTGAAATGTGCAACTGCCCTGAGGAGAATAAGGTAAAGTATGCCACTGGAACGTTGGAGGGTCCAGCATTGACTTGGTGGAACTCGAATGTTCAGACTTTGGGCTTGGGTGAGGCCAACGCCTTAACCTGGAATGGATTCAAGACTTTAATGCAGGAGGAGTACTGTCCTCGCAGTGAGATGCAGAAATTAGAGGAGGAGTATTGGCACCTCAAGATGGAGGGGTCAAACATCGAGGAGTACACGACTCGATCTCATGAACTAGCCAGACTTCTACCTCACATGGCTACTCCCGCAAGCAAGTGGATAGAGAGGTACATCGGGGGATTGGTGCCTCAGATCCAGGGATTGGTCACTTCTGCAAATCCCACAACAATTCAACAAGCTGTTCGTTTAGCACACCAATTAACTGATTAGGCAGTGTTACAAGGAACTCTGCCTAAACGAACATCAGCTACTAAGGTAGGTGACCACAAGAGGAAGTGGGAGAGCAGCAACACCAAGAACTTCAACCAACAGCCGTTTCAGCAGAATCGAAGGCAGGATTCAAACAAGTCTTATCACAATTCGAATAGTGGTCAACAGTCGTCATCATCAGGGGGTATATTGGTAAACACCCAAAGTGCAATAAGTGTGGATTTCATCATACGGGTAATCAGTGTGATAAAGTTAAGTGCCAACGGTGTGGTAAAGTTGGACATGCAGCTAAGGATTGCCGTGGGGAGTTGCAAAACAATTCCAACAATCAGAATAATAATCAGAACAACGCACCGAAGGGTTGTTTTGAGTGTGGTAAGATGGGGCACTTTAAAAAGGATTGCCCACAACTCAAGAAAGGCGGGGATAACAATGCAAATGGCAATGGCAACGGTAACGGCAATGGCACCAATAACAACAACAATAACAACAACAATGGTGCTAGGGGCAGGGCGTTTGTGATTGGAGGACGTCAAGC
Organism: Mikania micrantha; assembly: GCA_009363875.1. Classification (NCBI taxonomy): domain Eukaryota; kingdom Viridiplantae; phylum Streptophyta; class Magnoliopsida; order Asterales; family Asteraceae; genus Mikania; species Mikania micrantha. The sequence continues at coordinate 7,466,936 of CM018690.1, read as the reverse complement.
ACGGGAGGATCCCAACATTGTTACGGGTACGTTCCTCTTAAATAATCACTATGCCTCTATGTTATTTGACACTGGTGCCGACCGAAGTTTTGTATCTACTTCACTTGCTAAGTTGCTAAATGTTAGTCCCACTGCCTTAGACAGTCCATACACTGTAGAATTAGCTGATGGCAAGTTAATTGTAGTTGAACAAATCCTTAAGGGATGTATACTTGATTTGATGGGACAGACATTGGAAATTGATTTGATGCCTATCACTTTAGGTAGTTTTGATGTAGTCATTGGCATGGACTGGTTGTCCAAACACCAGGCGGAAATAGTATGCCATGAAAAGATCGTTCGTATACCTCTTTCGCATGGAGAGACATTGTATGTACAAGGCGAGAAGAGCAGTACGCCACTGCGTCTCATATCTTGTATGAAAGCACACAAATGTCTGCGGAAAGGTCATACGGCAGTTATAGCACTTATAACTTAAAAGCCGGTAGCTGAGAAGAAGATTGAAGACATTCTAGTAGTATGTGAATTTCCGGAAGTATTTCCAGAAGACTTACCGGGATTACCGCCTATCAGACAGGTGGAATTCCGAATCGATCTTACACCAGATGCAGCACCGATAGCAAGGGCGCCTTATCGACTTGCACCATCAGAGATGCAAGAGTTATCTACACAACTGCAAGAGTTGTTGGACAAGGGTTTCATACGACCTAGTTTTTCACCATGGGGAGCTCCAGTCTTATTTGTCAAGAAAAAGGACGGAACTTTCCGTATGTGTATCGATTACCGGGAACTTAACAAGGTTACTATCAAAAACCGGTATCCGTTACCCAGAATTGACAATCTGTTCGATCAATTGCAAGGTTCAAGTTACTACTCGAAGATCGATCTCAGATCGGGTTATCATCAACTAAGAGTTCAAGAAGAAGATATTCCGAAGACAGCATTCAGAACACGCTATGGCCATTATGAGTTCTTGGTCATGCCATTTGGGTTGACAAACGCTCCAGCTGTATTCATGGATCTCATGAATCGTGTTTGTAAACCTTACCTTGATAAGTTTGTCATTGTTTACATTGATGACATTCTCATCTATTCTCAGACCGAAGAGGAGCATGCTGAACATCTTCGATTGCTGTTGGAATTACTGAAACAGGAAAAATTGTACGCTAAATTCTCAAAATGTGACTTCTGGATGCGAGAAGTACAATTCTTGGGTCATATAGTCAATGAAAAGGGCATACACGTTGATCCAGCAAAGATTGAAGCGATTAAGAATTGGGAAGCACCAAAAACTCCTACCGAGGTACGACAATTTCTTGGTTTGGCGGGTTATTACCGACGATTCTTTGAGGGATTCTCAAAGATCCCTCAACCACTTACAGCTCTTACGCACAAAGGAACGAAGTATAACTGGACGGATAAACAGGAAGCTGCATTCCAGTTATTGAAACAGAAACTCTGCAGTGCACCGATTTTGTCCTTACCGGAAGGGACGGAAGACTTTGTGGTGTATTGTGATGCATCTGCACAGGGTTTGGGATGTGTATTGATGCAACGTGATAAAGTGATTGCTTATGCTTCAAGGCAACTACGACCACACGAAAAGAATTACACTACTCATGACTTGGAGTTAGGAGCAGTGGTTTTTGCTTTGAAGATTTGGAGGCATTACCTGTATGGAACTAAGTGTACCATTTACACTGATCATAAGAGTTTGCAACATATCTTTGATCAGAAGGAGCTGAATATGAGACAACGACGATGGGTTGAGTTGTTGAACGACTACGAATGCGCGATTAAATATCACCCGGGAAAAGCTAATGTGGTAGCCGATGCTTTAAGCAGAAAAGACACATCCACAAGACGGGTTCGCGCACTTATGATGACGATACACACTGACTTACTTGACAAGGTACGCAGTGCTCAGCTCGAGGCCTTGAAAAAGGAAAACTTGGTACATGAATCCTTGCGAGGAATGGAAGAACAATTGGATGTTAAACCTGATGGAATTCATTATTTCATTAATCGACTGTGGATACCTTTGTATGGAGGTTTAAGGGAACTCGTGATGGATGAAGCGCACAAGTCCAGATATTCAGTCCATCCGGGATCAGACAAGATGTATCATGATTTAAAGGCACTATATTGGTGGCCTCACATGAAAGCTGATATTGCTAAATATGTTAGCAAATGTTTGACTTGTTCTAAAGTCAAAGTTGAATATCAGAAACCATCTGGTTTGCTGCAATAACCAGAGATACCGATGTGGAAATGGGAACAGATTTCGATGGATTTTATTACTAAGTTACCCCGTACACCGGGTGGTTGTGATACGATATGGGTAATTGTTGATCGATTAACGAAATCTGCACACTTCTTAGCAATCAAGGAAACCGACAAGATGGAGAAACTGACTCGTATTTACATCAAGGAAGTAGTAGCACGGCATGGCGTGCCAATTTCCATCATATCAGATCGAGATGTGCGATTTACTTCAAACTTTTGGAAATCACTTCATAAGTCATTGGGAACTCGTTTGGATATGAGTACCGCATATCATCCACAGACCGACGGTCAAAGTGAACGTACGATTCAAACGCTTGAGGATATGTTACGAGCTTGTGTAATTGACTTTGGTGATAGCTGGGAAAATCACTTACCGTTAGTGGAATTGTCTTACAACAATAGTTATCATACAAGTATTCAGGCAGCACCGTTTGAAGCTTTGTATGGTCGTAAATGTCGTTCACCAGTTTGTTGGGCTGAAATTGGTGACAGTCAGATTACAGGTCCTGAACTAGTGCATGAAACGACAGAGAAGATAGTTCAAATCCGGAACCGTATGGCAGCGGCCCGGGATCGACAGAAGAGTTATGCAGACAAACGTTGTAAACCATTGGAATTCCAAGTAGGAGACCGAGTTCTTCTAAAGGTATCACCTTGGAAAGGTGTGATACGATTCGGCAAGCGCGGAAAGCTTAGTCCACGTTACGTAGGACCTTTTGAGATCCTGAAAAGGATTGGTCCGGTTGCGTATCAACTCAAACTACCAGATGAACTCAGTGGAGTTCATGATGTCTTTCACGTATCGAATTTAAAGAAATGTCTTTCTGATGAGACATTGATTGTACCATTGGAAGAAATACAAGTAGATGAACAGTTACGATTCATTGAAGAACCAGCAGAAATCATGGACCGAGAGGTCAAAAAACTTAAGCAAAGCAAGATTCCGATAGTCAAGGTTCGGTGGAATTAAAGGCGTGGTCCTGAATTCACATGGGAACGGGAAGACCAAATGATGAAGCAGTATCCTCATCTGTTCAAAACAGCAACTACAAACACTGAGAGCGCATGTTAAATTTTGGGACGAAATTTCCTTCAACAAGGGGATGATGTGATGTTTCACACATCAACACTGCAAATTTCAAACTGTAAGCACAAACACTTTATTCAATTGGTTTTGTTATAAACATTTGTGCTACATTACATTTTATATATTTTATGTGCTACATCTCATATGTTACATGTTATGGTAGTACATGCATGATTGGTTACACACAATTTGCTATGTGCGGGGTTGCATAGTACAAACAGTTACAGACACTCACTATGTGTGAGGTTACACAGCACAGTATGATCAAACACAAACAGTCACAGTTAGGTGAACTAACTAGTGTACACGCAAACAGTCACATTTCACATTGAACGATCACACTTAGTTGTGATGTTGCAAGCATTAGATTTTGTGTGTGAGTACACGCAAGCACACGGAATGATCAAACCACACTAACACGTACGATTTAAACTCGTAAGTAGTTTTCTAACTACTCTTAGTAATTACTAATTTTCTGGACGAAAATTCTTTCAACAAGGGGATGATGTGACAATCTGATATTTTCGAATTAACCTAGTTAACCCCCGTAGGCCCAATTGTATCTTATGAGGCCCAATTGAATAGAAGTAGGCCCAATTGTAAATAGGAGGCCCAAGGTAGGCCCAATTGTAAATATGAGGCCCAAGGTAGGCCCAATTGTATTTACGAGGCCCAAAAGGATTAATCTAGTTCAACAATGTTCTAAGTAGCCAATTAGTGACAATTCGGCAATTCGAATTAACTCCGTTAATTTTAGAATAAACCGAAATGTTATGTAATCGAACAAAACCAAACCTGAGGGATAGAATTAAACAAAATCAGTTTTAATAGGCTTAATTTGCAAGGATCAAGCTTGAAACTACTTAAAATTCACAATTTTGACTTTAGAAGTCAAAATTCGTAGGGTAGATCAAAGGGGTTTTTAAATTACACATCAATACATGGTTGCAAACTGAATTAAACATTCATGAATACCACATTGATGATAATAATCATTAACCAGTCGTTATTTTGCAATTAGTGATCAAATTAACTCCAAGGTTAAACCAAGAGGTTGAAACCGTTACTTATATCTCCATAATTCGTATAATTCGACCAAAAGACTTGCAATTGAAATCACAGAACCTCTATTCGGCACTTTCAGAACATATCTTATACCACAATTCGAAGCATCAAGCCGGACATTGAAGATTCGACCGAGAGTATAGCCGAAATCAGTCATTAGTCGATCTTTATCAAGATAACATCAAAACAGGTAATTCTTGACACCTACAACATCTAAAAGAGTCGACTAAAGGTTTCCCTATGTGTATTCTGGCTTTCAATATCGAATTGTATGAATTCCAGTTTTAGGGTTCTTAGTGTATAACGATTTGGGGGTTTCTTGTTTAAGAAGTTTAATAATCGAATTCAACCATACAGTTAGTTTCAGAATATGCCGATTAAGCAAAACCATTGATCAATTGAGTTTCTTAACAACGAATTGATAGATTTTTAAATTCTAGGGTTCTTTGTTTGAACGATTTGGGGATTAGTGATCAAGTTGTTTTAAAAATCAAATTGAATGTTATAGGAAGTTTCAGAAGGAGTCGAATAAGGTTAAACCTCAGTCAATTGTTGCTGTTATCAATGAATTGATAGAACTCGATCATTAGGGTTCATTATTGGGGTTGATCTGGGAATTTTGAATTGAATGAATTCGGAAATGAAATTAAGTATTACGGTTAGTTTCAGAAAGCTCCGAGAAAGGATAACCCTATGTTAATTACATCTAACAACAACGAATTGTATGAATTCGGTTGTTAGGGTTCTTCAACATAAACGAGTTAGGGACTTTTAAGTCAAATGTGATCAATAGTCAAAATTAGGAACACAGACAGTTTCGAAATCAGTGTTGTATTAAAAACCCTATGATTTTGCAAACTATTATTAGCGAATTCAGTCAAGTCGATTCAAGAGTTTTAGAACTTGAATTCGAAACGGGTAAACTCAATAGTCCGGGTTATAGTGTATGATTTTGAAATTAAAGCCATCTATAAGGTCGATTGGATCCCAGAAACAAAACTCAGTGGGTTTAGGTTCAATTGGATTCGAAATGGGGGGTTAATTGTGAATCATGTTGCGGTTAAGATCAAAAGGAAGGGAACCCGACTTGTGGATGCTTAAAAGGAGTTGAAAGCAATCCTTTAACAATTGTAAGTGCAGATCAGATGGTAGTGTGTGGGTGTTATGAAGTGGAGGTCGCGGGTTCGATCCCGGCCTCTGCTGGTTTTTGGAGTTTTTAAATTTTGTTAGTAATTTTATCATCTCTTTCATTATAACTCCGTTTTGACTGGTTCAAGTTGCGTTGGAACCATAACGGAATCCCGAATTATTTAAAATGATAAAATTCATATTTTTAACACGAAAACGTAATCGCGTATGATTACGCTTGTTTAAATAAAATCATAATCGATGATGTGATTTTATTAAACTATTTTAAAGTCACGCGTACTTCCGTATGCATACTTCTAACAAGTCAAACATACGTGTGTTGACACGTATGTGATTTTGAGCACAAAACGACTATCCGAATAACACAACGTTATTGTTTAAACACATATCCTTCGTAAGAGGATTATCTACGCGAGTTCACGTATTTGATCATTCTGCAACAAACAAAGGTGCGTACACGGCCCCTTTCTTATTTTAAACTGTTTTGGGGGAGAAAACATGTGCAACAAACATTTTAGATACATATCACTTGCATGAGTTAGCTGTTTACATTATGTGACAACATAGCATTTAAAAGTCCTTACACTTCGAACCGTTTAGTTTGTCGTAGCGCAAAGCGTGGTAGTTGGAAATAGATCTATTAGGTTTGACAAACCTCACTTGGTAGATGGGATCTACGCAGGTGTTTGACTGACCAAACACTCATTACTATTGTTTGTGCTAGACAATAGTGGCAAGGCAAAACATGCGATAGCATGCACTAGTCAGCTTCGGTGTCGACCACTTATGTAAATAGTATATATGACTAGCTATCATGACTATGCAATGTGTGATTATGTTATCTGCAAACTTTATATTCAAACTGTGGTTTCAACATTTGTGAATGCTTAAACCTGTGTAATGCACCAACCTTTGTGTTGACTTGATTTACATGTTTTCTCAGGACGCTAAGGTGCACAAGAAAGCAGGCATGGACTAGGAGATTGAGTCGCATGCATGTCTTTACATTATAGTTATTTGGATTTGAACAATTTAGAACTTTGCATTGTAATTTACATTTTACAACTGTTATGTTTGTTATGGTTTTAAAACGCTTCTCAAACTTTGAAAACTTTGATGTTACAGTTTTAGACCAAAGTATGTTTTGAAATTCATATAGAGGTCTTCGTTATGTCTAATGATCTGAGATCCTGGTTTGTCACGTTCCCAAACGGTATGATTCCGTTAGTTGAAAATTGGGGGTGTGACAGATACCCTTACACGATGGTTTAAGGGAACTCGTGATAGATGAAGCGCACAAATCCAGATATTCAGTCCATCCGGGATCAGACAAGATGTAACATGACTTGAAGGCACTGTATTGGTGGCCTCACATGACAGCCGACATTGCTAAGTACGTTAGCAAGTGTTTAACTTGTTCAAAAGTCAAAGTTGAATATCAAAAACCATCTGGTTTACTGAAACAACCAGAAATACCTATGTGGAAATGGGAACAGATTTCGATGGATTTCATTACTAAGTTACCTCGTACACCAAGTGGTTGTGATACGATATGGGTAATTGTCGATCGATTAACGAAATCTGCACATTTCTTGGCTATTAAGGAAACTGACAAAATGGAGAAATTGACTCGTATTTACATCAAGGAAGTGATAGCGCGACATGGCGTGCCAATCTCTATAATATCAGATCGGGATGCCCGATTCACTTCAAACTTTTGGAAATCACTCCATAAGTCATTGGGAACTCGTTTAGACATGAGTACCGCTTATCATCCACAAACCGACGGTCAGAGTGAACGTACAATCCAAACGCTCGAAGACATGTTACGAGCTTGTGTAATTGATTTTGGTGATAGCTGGGAAAATCACTTACTGTTAGTGGAATTCTCTTACAACAACAGTTATCATACGAGTATTCAAGCGGCGCCGTTTGAAGCATTGTATGCTCGTAAATGTCGTTCACCAGTTTGCTGGGCTGAAATTGGTGACAGTCAGATACACGAAACGACAGAGAAGATAGTTCAAATCCGGAACCGTATGGCAGCGGCCCGGGATCGACAAAAGAGTTACGCTGACAAACGTCGTAGACCGTTGGAATTTCAAGTAGGAGACCGCGTTCTTCTAAAGGTATCACCTCGGAAAGGTGTGATACGATTCGGCAAGCGCGGGAAGCTTAGCCCACGTTACGTAGGACCTTTTGAGATCCTGAAAAGGATTGGCCCGGTTGCGTATCAACTTTAATTACCGGATGAACTCAGCGGAGTTCATGATGTCTTTCACGTTTCGAATTTAAAGAAATGTCTTTCTGATGAGATGTTGATTGTACCACTTGAGGAAATACAAGTGGACGAGCAGTTACGATTCATCGAGGAACCAGTTGAAATCATGAACCGGGAGGTCAAACAGCTCAAACAAAGCAAAATTCCGATAGTCAAAGTCCGGTGGAATTCAAGACGTGGACCTGAATTCACATGGGAAAGGGAAGATCAAATGATGAAGAAGTTTCCTCATCTGCTCAAAACAACAACTGCAAACACTGTGAAGACACGTTAAATTTCGGGACGAAATTTCCTTCAACAAGGGGATGACGTGATGCTTCACACATCAACAATTCAGATTTCAAATGGTAAGCACAAACATTTTATACAATTGGTTTTGATACAAACATTTGTGCTGCTTTACATTTGATGTGCTACAGTTTATATGTTACATTGCATGGTAGTACATACATGATTAGTTTCAAACATTCGCTTTGTGCGAGCTTGCATAGTACAAGCAATTGCAAACATTCACTATGTGCAAGGTTACATAGCACAGCATGATCAAACACAAACATTCACAGTTAGGTGTGCTAACTGGTGTGCACGCAAACAGTTACATAGAACGATCACACTTAGGTGTGATGTTACAAGCGTTGAACTTTGTGTGTGAGTACACACAAGCACACGGGATGATCAGACACCACACTAACACATACAATTTGAACTCACAAGTAGTGTCCTAACTACTTCTAACATTTAACAATTTTCGGGACGAAAATTCCATCAACAGGGGGATGATGTGACAATCCGACTTTTCGGATTAACTCCGTTAACCGAAAAATTAACAGAAATTATACATAATCAAATAATATCAACTAAAAGGGTGAGAATTAAACAAAATCTGGTCCAAAGTGTTTAAATTGCAAGGATTAAACTTGTAAATAATGATAACAATCAATTTTGACTTCTAAAAGTCAAAATTCGGCCAAAATGATTAGGGAAATTCGAATTTCACATTAAACTATTGGAATTAACTGAATTAATCATTTAATTAACATGCAATGATGGTGATTAATCGTTCTTATCAGTTATTGAGGACATTAAACACCGAATTAAACTCAATTGTTGATTAAAAGTCGAAACCGTGAACGGTTACATTAGAAATCACATCATTTGATTTCAACACTTCGAATTGAGCATTCAAACCCATAATTCGGCAACCTTAGAAGCTCCTGCAAACAAGAATTCGATTCCAAGAGTCCCGGATAGAAGAATTCGATTTGGGGGTGGCCGAAACTCAAGCTAAAGTCGATCTACTTCAAGTTCACATCAAATCAAGTAAGTAATTATTCCTAAACAACCTAAAGTGGCCGACTAAGCATAGCCCTATGATAATTCGTGGTTCTAGTATCGAATTGTTCGAGTTCTATTACTAGGGTTCATAGCATAAACGGATTTGGGGGTTATCGCTCAAACGATTTTAAAAACCAAATCGAATAACACAGAAAGTTTCGTGATGCTCTTTTCATTGAAAACCATATGTTAATTCCGGTTTGTAACATCGAATCATATGGATTCGATTTCTAGGGCTTGTTATAAAAACGAATTGGGGGTTTTCATGAAAAAGAATTTAAAAATCAAATTAAACCATACTAGTAGTTTCAGAAACCTCCGATTAATAACACCCATATGTCAATTTCATGAAATTATAACGAATTGCATATGATCAAGTTCTAGGGTTCATTCTTGGAACCGAATTGGGGGATTTGGTCGAGATGGGTTCAAGAATCAAATTGAATGGTTCTGTGAGTTTCAGAAAACTTCGAATAATGATAACCCTATATCAATTCGATGTTTCAACAATGAATTAAATGATTTCTAATATTAGGGTTCATTGTATAAAACGGTTTTGGGTTCTGAGTATAAACGAGCTTGAAAATACAATTAAATGTTACTGATAGTTTCGAAATCTCGTGTTTAATGAAAGCTTTATGATTTTTCATATTAACATAAACGAAATTGATCAAATTGAATTGTAGGTTATAGTATACACGTTTGAAACTAGGAACAATCAAGTTACAATGATTTGAGTAGATGATTTATCAAATTAGATGCATGGTTGAATTCGGTTGGGTTCCCCGAGCCAAAGCCCCATGTTTATGAGTTCGATCTGGTTTAAGTCGTGGGTCAATTGATACTCCATGGCTTCGGTTAGATAAACATAGGGGAACCGGCCATTGAATGTTTAAAAGAATTAATTTTTTAATCCTAATACAAATCTTTAGTGGGATGGACTTGTAGAGTGTGTTGACTGTGAGGGGGAGGTCGCGAGTTCGATCCTTGCCTTCACTGGTTTTTGAAATAAAAACCAATATTGATGTTTTAATCATAACTCGTTCGTTTTAAAACCGATTTGACTTGTTCAAATTGCGTTGGAACCGTAATAGAATCCCAGACAAAATAAAACAATAAAATTTATATTTTTAATCAAAGACACGATCGCGTATATTTACGTGTGTTTAAGTTTAATCGTATACGTTTATACAATTTGAACAAACGAAATAAAATTCGTGCATGCTTTCGTATGTACGTTCCACACAATCTAATATACGTGTGTTGACACGTATGTAATAACAAACATGATTTGACATTTCAAATAACGAAACGTTATCATAAATACACAGATTATTCGTAGAAGGTTGTCTACGCGAATTCACAAGCCTTTGATCATTCTACTTGCATACTAAGGTGCGTACACGGCCCCTTTTCTTATTTTAACTGTTTTGGGGGAGAAAACATGTGCAACAAACATTTTAGATACATATCACTTGCATGAGTTAGCTATTTACATTAAGTGCGAACATAGCATTACAAGTCCTTACATATCGAACCGTTTAGTTTGCCGTAGTGCAAAGCGTGGTAGTTGGAAATAGATCTATTAGGTTTGACAAACCTCACTTGGTAGATTGTAGGTCTACGCAAGTGTTTGACTAGCCAATTCACATTACTATTGTTTGTGCTAGACAATAATGGGAAAGGCAAATTACATTCTAACAGTCAGTTTCGGTGTCGACCGCTTATGTAAATAGTACAAATGACTAGCTATCATGACTATGCATGTGTGATTATGTTATCTGCAAACATTTCATTTCAAACAGTTGTTTCAAACATTTGTGATCAAACAAACATGTGTATGCACCAACCTTTGTGTTGACTTGATTTACATGTTTTCTCAGGACGTTAAGGTACAAGAACAAGCAAGCATGGACTAGGATGTGGAGTCGCATGCATATTTTAATTCTTGTATTTTGAATTTGGACATTTAAGATTTTGACTTGTAATTTACAGTTTTCAAACCGTTATGTTTGTTATTGTTTTAAAAACGCTTCCGCAACGTTAAAACTTTGATATTACAGTTTTAGACCAAAGTTATGTTTGAAAAGCATATAGAGGTCTTCGTTATTTCTAATGATCTGAGATCCTGGTTTGTCACGTTCCAAACGGTATGATTCCGTTAGTTGAAATTTGGGGGTTTGTCACGTCCCAAACGGTATGATTCTGTACCAGTATCTACAGTACTTTCCTACTGTTCCGAAGTACCGTTCCGGCACTGATGTTACATCAAACAAATGGAAAATCTGAATTGTAATAAAATAAATTTTTTTATTAAAATTTTTAGCGTTTAGTTAATTATGCACTTAAATGTTTTATTTTAACACATCACCTACATTATACACTTCATATAAACATATATGAGACATACAGTTTTCTCTGACACCTACTGATTCGACAATAATTGTTTTTGTATACGTGGTATATGACTTATACACCTCATATACGTTTATACGAGACGTATAATAGTCAAATCATTAATATTAAAAATTTTAAAAAATAATTACTGCCAAATATACGTCTCGCATAAACTTATACGAGACATATAAATAATGTGGATGTTGTGAGATAAATATGAGAACAACATGACTCATCCATTTATTAAAAAATTGATTAACTAATTAAGTAATTATTAGAATATATAATTTATAAAATAAAGTTGTAAAAGAAATAAAAAGATTAACGAGAAAAGAAATATATAAAATATTATAATTTTTTAAGCATATTTCATTCTTTAAAGACAAAACTATATTTATCATTTAAAAGAAATAACCAAAATTTTAAAAAAATTTAGCATAAACTAAAGGATGCAATAATATATAACATAATATTTACACAAAGAATTTTAATGATATTTTTTTTGTAATTACTATTTTTTTTTGAACGACAGTTAAACTTTCTCGTCGTTCTACATTTAGTTATCATGATGGTTAATAGCTAAGATCGATTCTTCAATCTCCGATCTTGAGACACGTGTGCCCCAAGATGCGCGGGAACCGGATGAAATCCGTAAACCCTCCCCCCCCCATCAGGTTCGAACCCGGGATTAAAGCCCTGATTCGTTCCATCACCTGAATATCCATTAAATTGCATCCAACAAGGTTAAATCCAAGACTTCCACTTTAAAAGGGTGAACTTTTACCAGTTGAGTCAATTTTCCGGATAAATAAATATAACATTTATAAGGTTAAAAAGATAAATATATAAGTTAATAATAATTACTACGACGATTATTTTTATTGTAAAATCAGCAACGTGAATCTCGTCTTTGATGAGTGAGCAAGGTAGCCCACTGTTTTTGAGAAACCAAATACCAGCAATATATGCTTCGGATAAAAAATATGAATCGGATAAATCATATTTAAACACGTGTCACGAACGAATCATTTGTCATTATCAAATTCCGAAAACATAAAACACAAAACAAACTCACCAGAACAATTGCATGCCACGTTTCGAATTATGGTTCTTCCACGTCATTACGACACAGACTAAGAGCCAATCTAGAGAGAGATGGTAAGAAACAATTAACAATAGAGACACGTGTCAATGACTCACGAACTTTATTGTAGCTACACGTGTCGCATTTATATAGGTTCTCAAAATCGCATGTTTCGGTGCTTGTTTTTGTTTTGGTCCGTTTTATATTTGAAGGTCATTTTCGTCTATCTGTTATTTATGAGGACGTTTTCGTCCAAACTGTTAACAAGTCTAAGCTTGAGTCAACTGAATTTTTAATTTTTAATAATCCCGATTGTCTTCCTTGAATTAAAATATATGGTTAAATATAACCTGATAAGTTTCTTATCTTAAAATGTATGATCTTAATTTATTAAATTATTAATCAACGGTTATGACTAAAAAAAATTATTATTTTTAAAGTTATGAACATTTGAAAAATATGGGAGAAAAATTGTTATAACTAAATTATCTTTTAACAATTTTTCCTTTTAAAATTTTGAATTTTCTCTCTTAAATTTGATATAATAATATAATGGTTAATAATCCTTATTATTCTTTTAAGATAAGAAGAATATTTAGTTAAACATAAACTTTAAAATCTGAATTGAATACCTACAATGCTAGTAAAAATATAGTTATTTTGTTAATATTGTTTTATATCATGTGAAGTTTAAAAATATTATTTTTTGTTTTCAGATACATAAATGTGTGTAAAAAATCTAAACACAAAACTTTTTAAATTGGTTTGAATTGAAATTATACAGTTAAGAGTCTTATTTGTTCATTAGTCCGATTAGTTGAATCGAAAAACTGGTACATTCGAAGAAAAATTAACAAATTATAAATATCTAAAAAATCTATTATAATCACATGCTTTATAAATATAAAAGTAATTTGTTATAATTTAAATTTAAAATAAAAAATTGTTATATAAATAATTAAAAACTAATATTAGTTGAGTATAAAATAATAATTTAATTATAAATACATTTTTTATTATAAAATTAAAAAAAAATACTTCTATACACTTAAATCAGATGATTATAAATGATTGTTTTTATGGTTGGTTTTTATCTACTGATTAACAATACTTTATAGTGTATGTTTGTTTGATTGGTTTATATGGTACATTGATTTTACGTTTGTGGTTCATAACTTTTGAAAATTACATTATTGGTCAAATCATTTTGCAAAAGAAGTAATTGCGATGGTTCTTTAAATGGATGGACGCCAATTTATACCATTAACTTCTCTCACTTGTGATTCACATGAGGGTAATTTGATCTTTTCTAATGTTAATAATGGCGACACCATAATCATATCACCTAGACCACTATGTGTAGTTGTATTAATCATGATTTCTCTCTCAATCTTCTTCATCTTTTTAACGCTCTCATTTTCACACAAGGAGAAACTACAATGACGAAGAAAATAGTGTGTCCAAGAAATTACCAATGAACTTCAATTAGAATTCGTTCTTGAATTACGATTGAGTATGTATTGGTTAATTAGCCAATTAGGAAAAAGTTTAGTGAATTTAACTCCGTTGTTGCATATGGTATTTTATACCAATTTATGGCAATTTCTAGTTCACTTTAATTCATTTGTTAAAATTTTAATCTTTGTATTTTAGTTCATTAAAAGAAAACACTTCGAATAAGCTAGCTCGTATAACATTGATCATGAACCAATATATATGGACATATGGTCTCGTCTTTCTTCCAACATAAATTGCAGGTCACTTTCGTCATTTTGCAACTTTCAAGGGTATTTTTGTCTTCTTAACATATCACCATCGTATAAAATTCCCCCCCTCCTCATACCTTCCTCTATCGCCGGCAGCAAGAATTCAAATTCTTCCTTAATTTCCGGCAAAGATACACTTCCGATCAGGTGCTTTTTACATTTTGAAAGTAATTTTTATTTTAAATTTGTTAATATTATGACTGGAACTCGAGATTTAAGAGATTTGTTGCCGACACATACGTGCGCCGGCAAAAGCAATCCTTTTCCGGCGAAACCAAAAGAAGAGGCCCGACCGGTGGAGAACGTCGAGCTGAGTTTAGGATTGTCTTTGAACGGTAGATTTGGGTCGGAACCACACAGATCGGTGTCTAAGGGCAATAATAACAAGCTGTTTCGTGCTTCTTCCGTTACCGATTTGAAGAATTTTCCGGTGGATGTAGAGTTATCGTTGTATACTCCGTTAACAAGGACGTGCTCTCTGCCGCCTGACACGGAGGTGGAATGGCGGAAGAGGAAGGAATTGCAGTCGTTCCGGCGGTCGGAAGCTAAGCGAAAGCGATTTGAAAAGATGAAGAATGTTATCGCCGATGGAAATGAATTGTGTCGTGTGGGACTGAAACAATCTCCACCGTCTCCAGCTCCGGTTCCGGCGATTTTATCACCGCCGTCTCCGCCGGTGCGGTTTTCACCACAGGGGTCCATTGGGTCTCAGGAAAGTGGTGGGTCTTCTGGGGTTTCAAATTTGGATGGTCAACCTTTTGCAGGTACGACCTTTTTTATAATTTTTGTAATTCTTGATTTTTTTTATTTATGCATTATTTTGCTTCTAAGTTTCTAACAAAACTTTTAAACAATACATAATTTTAGGAAAAAAAACTTCAATTTTTTTTTTGGATTTATTATTATTTTTTTAAATAAGTTTGAAACAAATTTTTACTTGGTCATAGCGAACAAAATTTTGAATATTTTCGATTCACAAGTCACGAGCCATGACATTTAGTAATTAGTTTGTTATGCAACGAACGAGGTATATTTATTTAATATATAATTTAGTTAATTAGCTTCTAGATTTTAATATATATTGTTTAACAAATAAATTACATTTATACATTGGATTTATTTCTTGAAATATATAGTACGTAAAGTACAAAACTTGAAGTTGTCGTTAACATTATGTTTTGTACAAAACTTAAATTTTCATTAACTTTATATTAAAACATAAATAAATAAAATTAAATAGAAAACAGCAATGTATCTGCACTTGTATAAATATTATATTATATGAGTCAAAAAGAACGAACTCTATAATTATTGAAAATTAAAAAAAATGCTACATAAATCAATTATCTATACATACAAAATAAAAGTTACGAATAATAAAGGGCAAACCCGACCCATAGATCCGATTTTTGACCCGGCATATGATCCGTGCATTTCCCTTTGTATCTTGCCAAGATCAATAAACGGTCACATTTTATTTCGACAACTTCATAACACGAAATCATAATTCGAAATTCCTTTAAAGACTTATAATAAATTTTGTTTTTAAAGGAACATAATGGCATCATTAATCCTAGGGAACGTAACAACGATATTTTGCCATCTGTTATATGTGTTTACTTCAATGCTAGCTTGTTATGAACGTTTAGATATGATGATAATATATTAGGTTAACTTTATAAAATACAGTTATAAGTTTAAATGTGTACTTAATTATAAGGTGAGAATAAACTCTTAAAATGTTTTTTAATATTTTTTTTGTATTATTATTATTATTATTTTATTGTTGTTGTTGTTTTCTTCTTTTTGTGTTTTTCTCGTCTTACATCATAAGATGTTACATGGTGATATTTTATTTTTTCACCTTTTTTTATCAAATAATAACGGTTTATAGTTGTTTAATATAAAAAGTTTAATTACAAATAATTATTATATTATTAAGTCCATAATTCATGATTATTATTTACTTTTTTATTTAATTTGTATGATATATTGGTTTTGTAACCTTAATCTATAATACAAATCTATTTAGATATATGGATGTTGTCTAATCTATATATATATATATATATATATATTTCCAAAATATTTGTTAAATTACAGAAACAAATAGAGATAATGAAGGAGCCAAAGTTAAGAAAAAGGTAGAATGCAACACAAACACAAAGATGAAATATGATGAAACGATGCCGTATGTATCTACGAAAGGGGAGGGGCCAGATGGCAGAAGGATTCAAGGTTTTTTGTATAAATACGGGAAAGGAGAAGAAGTAAGAATAGTATGTGTTTGTCATGGCAGCTTTCTAACTCCAGCTGAGTTCGTCAAACACGGTGGTGGTGGTGATGTTGACCACCCACTTCGACATATTATTGTGACCTCTCTCTTCGAATGATTTTTTTTTTTTTTTTTTTTTGGTACTTTGATATTCTAACTGAAAGACATAATGACGTATATTGGGAAACCAAACCTCCCCAACTTTGATATTCTTGGACCTCTTCTTTCTGTTTTACTTAACTTGCTTATGATATTTTGGTGTGGTAGCTTTGTTGTAAACTATGATGGAGCTCACATAACTATATCTGTGATTGGAGACACGGTATTTTGAAGAACGTATCAATATAACAATACTACTATGATGCTTCATGTTTTATAGCATTAAAAATACTGTAGTAGTTGGGGTTAATTAACCATAACATTTTGCTTCAACCTTATATACATTGACCATCCTTTTGGTCATGTATTCCCTAATTTACTCTAAACATGTGATCACATGCTTGTCTCTTGCCCCCAACTAATTGCTTGTTAAACACCTTATATATTTTCAATAGAAATCACACTTTACCCTTCCTTGAAAAATGAGCTTTTTGACCAACAGGTTGGTGGGATATGTTTGAACCAATCAAATTAAGTCTTGTGTTGGCTCCTTACAAATGTTTTAAAGGCCAGACCAGCCGGTCCAACCGATAACCGGTAGACAAAATGGTTTAAATTGGATTAGATAACTGGCGCCTCATGAACCAACTGGTTTTGAATCAAACCAGGTCAGAGTGGTAACCAGAATCAGTGCTAAACCGGATTGACGTTTGCAATGTGGTTTATAACTTTATATAAGGGAGTGTGGCTTGGTTTTTTAGTGTAACAAACGATGTGGGACAGCCATGTAATTCATAAGAGGGTGATAGGTTTTATATAAGAGTTGTGTGACTGATAAGTTTTATACAAGAGTTGTGTGAGTAACGATGTGGGAGAGCCATTTCACATTGCCTCTTGATCCTTCTGCATGGTTTATTATCCATTAAATTCCATATTTTGTTATGATTCATTTTATTTTCTTACTAAAATTCAATCAACAAAATATATAAACCAAACCCATCATTTTTTTTAACATAATGATGTTTGTTTAAACACTAATTATGTTTTTTTAAATATGTTTATAATACTCTATCCATTTTGGAATATTTTATATATTTATTATGCTTTCTGGTTCTTAAATCCGGTTCGACTGTGACCATTAAGACGTCCGGTCCGGTTAAAACATTGCTCCTTACATTCTTCATGGCCTAATAAAGTAAGGTATGGTGGTAGCAATGACATATTTGTACGTCATTGCTTTTTCATGTTCTCATGTATGTATCTAAGACAATACATGTGTTTAACACTAGGGAAAGTCTGGGATATTGATGGAAGGAGACCGTACAAGAAAATATGAATTAATAACATAATAGCATAGCCTTATATAAACATTTTAATCTAGTTGAAAAATGAAATTACAGTTTATAGGCAAATAAGATCATCTCTAAGGATGTCAAAAAACCTTGACCACGATTGATATGTTTTAGCATCCACAAGTGAGAATGCAACCACTAACTAGATAGATACCAATGTTACCATCTACACCAACGACACTTAAGATATGGCCTCGGTAAGGCTCTTTCATGAAACATCCATTTAAGTCACTTCCAATTTTATTATTTTAATATCTTAAATAAGAAGTTTACCAACTCTGTTTGGGATGATAAGAAGTATTTGCATCTTAAGTATGAAAACTGATTTATCAAAACTGATGTCCTCTTCACTTGTAATTGGTTATATAGTGTTATATAAAACTAAAATTTGTTCAATGACTCCCAAAATTTAGCCTCTATCTTCGTCTTGTATATAAATGCTCTCTTTTGTATTCCAATTAGAATAATGAACATATGATATTATATATTTGATATTGTATTATGTGAAAATCCAATATTAAAGAGAAAATCTTTAAGCCTTATTTGAACCATTCATTTGAAAACTTAAAAATAAATACATGGTCTGCATTAAATCCTTAAGCCTATTCAAATTTAATATGTACCACATATTTATTTTCAAAATTCAAATAAAGAAACTAGATACATCTTAAAGTTTTTCTCTATAAGATTGAGATTTCAAATGAAGGAACCAAATATATAAGATTTGCAAAGTATTTTGTCATTACCACATTTGATTAAATCAATCTTTTGGATTGACTTCAACAATTTTAGAATAACCATGAGTTGTTCTCTAAAACACTCAAAATCTTAAATTTGTTTTATAAACATCCTGGTTTTATAAAAACATAGTAATGTTTCACTTACATTAGTAATGTTTGTGCGGTCATTGTTGATGTCACTGGTGTGCCCCAGCCCTACCCCCAACCCCTTTTCTTCTCATACTGACAATGGCGGACCCATGATTTTTTTCATGGGGGGCGAAAATTTTTAAAGCTTGTTTAAGTATCGTTATATAATTTTTTTTTCTTTTGTGTTTAGTTCGACCGGGTCGAGTCGGGTCGGGTCCGGCCATGCTCAAAATAGGCAATCAGACCAAATTTCATATATAATAAAAAAATGAAAATACAATTTATCTAAAGTTGTTCTCTACGAGTTTTTATTTTTTGAAATCTATCCAAAACATCGTGTAAAGACACTTTCCTAAGTAATTCTTTCTCCACAAAAAAATACAAATGTCACTTAAATTTTCGTCACCAATCCGGAAGTCTTCTTTTATCAACTTCATTGAAATCATACGGGTATATCTCAGATAATCTTAGTATCTTAGGAATGTCAAACCCACAGAAATAATCACAAAGACTCAAACTACTCAAACAAACAAGTCAGATGTTATCTCATTAAAACAATTCCCAAACTCTTGTATTTGCATATCTAAAACCACATTGAAGCAATCATACTCAAGTAGTGACGATATGTGATATTTGTTTTTTGTCTTGACGACTTTGGGTTAATGTATTCACCATTCATGTTCACCACTTCAAGTTCATGTTTCTCATAGAAAAGGTTAACTTTGTCGAAGAACTCATTAAAACCCTCTATTAAAAAGTATATGAATTATATATAATAGTTACACCCGACAATTTTAACCCGAGACAAGGGAAATGGGTTGGTTTTGGTGAATAAATATTGTATTTGGGTAGAAATGGGTAGCACCATAACATAAAATGAGTTGAGATGAGTAACTCCTTAATACAATGCGGGTCAAGATGAGTCTCTTAGAAACTATGCAAATAAAATGGATTCAAATCATTAATAATATGTTTGATGAAAAAATTATTTGAAAATTATTTAAATGGGTTTGTGGTTTAGTTATTAAAATTAATATTGGATCTAGTTTTAAATTGTGTTTAAATCATTAATTGGGTCTTTTTCAATTGGTTTTATTAACCAAATGCTTAGATATAAAAAATGAAAGGGGGCAATTCCAAAATTTTATAGTGGCGATTGCAAAATTTTATGGAGGGCGGTCGGGATTTTAACATATATATACTACTAAAAAAAATTTTTTCAAGGTGGGCGGCTGCCCCCCTGACCTTGGCTATAGGTACGCCACTGCATACATACTCCTTTTCAAGTCTGAATGGTTCATACCTTCATTCAGATGTGTCCACCCATTCAGATGTGATTTTCTTTTTCACGAAACAAACGGTCTGAATCTAAGACATTCATATTCAGACTCATTCAGATGCAAACAAACAACCCCTTATTTACATTAGCCACTACAACCACTCATATTTTCAAAATAAACCATCCAATGTTGGACTTGGTTTGAGCACTAACGGATGAACACAATTCTGGATTAACATGTTTCCTTTTTTACAATACAAAGATTAAATTTATTCCCTATTAATTAATTTCCAACAAAGCTAGAATCATTATGATGGTTGCATAAACTAACTTTTTATGATCAAAATTAAACACAACAATATACTTGATGAACATCATAAGCATTTCCAGCCAAGCCTTTTCTCTATTTTCTTCAAATTTCAAGAGCAGCCATATCTCCAAACTTCGAATCTTGAATCTGCATCAACAACTGGAATAATTACAACCACCAAAAAATAAAACCGAAGATAGAATAAAAAATATAAAAAAACTAGATTCCATATTTTTTTTTACCTATCACAATTCACAATTACTAAAGATGTTTGTGTTTTACAAAAAATAAATAAACCGCTTTTAAATATTAAAAAAAAAAAGTCTGATGACAGATCAACAGGGGCGGCCCGGGGGAGGGGCAAACCCGACCTCCGTCCCGGGCCCAATTTTTTGAGGGGCACATTTTTATATATGTATTTATATATATATTAGGTTATAAACCCGAGTATTACACGGGTTTGAGTAACAAATAACTCAGTTAAATATATTTATGGGCCCATTTCATTTCTCAAAAGCCCTTTATCCTAACCGGCACCATGGACGCTCACGTTCAAGAAGAAATTGAAATTCAAAATCCCAAGAAATTGGGCCCATGGATTTACAGTTTACTGATTATTGAATGACTGATTTAGGTAAAATACGGAAGTTAATCCCGAACATATTAATTAAGACATTTCGTTTAGGTTTCGGGGCGTTGCCCCGAACCCCACAAGGGGGCGCTGCCCCCTTGACCCCCGCCCGCTGACTGGCCAGCGGGACCGCCACCAGGGGCTCTGCCTCTTGGACCCCGCCAGAGGCGCTGCCCCTAGGACCCCGCAAGGGGGCGCGGCCCCCTTGACCCCCGCTTGGTCAAAAGCTTTGAATGCGTTAGGGGCCTTTTTTCCCCGACTCGTCCTGGGCACCCAATTCCTCAGGGCCGCCCCTGCAGATCAATGAACGCTCTTTAATCCTCCTTTAGTTCATATTCTTTTTGTAGACAAAAATTATTTAATTTACTATTTAATAATAATGTTAAAATTTAAGGTTAGAGGTTGCAGTGTACCTTGTGTTTGTTTGTTTGTTTTGAACTGTTTCTTAGCGGAATAGATGATTTTCTAGACCTGCTTCTTGCAAGTATCCCCTTTGAAACAGGGGAGATGATTGAATCTGTGGGACTCATATACCTACAAATTAAAAAAAAAAACATAAAAAATAAATCAATTGTTTAGGAAGAAAAATAATTAATAAATAAAGATTTGATTACATTTCTGGATATTTGAACGCTTTTGGGACAACAAGAGGACTGGGAGCAGCGGCCGGTGCCGGAGAATTTAACGCCGGAGTTGATGTTTGTTCCATTGAACGATTGATGTGTTTTTGGGGTGAGAAATGGACTAAAAATGGTGGTGTAGAAGAAGAAGAAGAAGGTGGGCGGAAGATGGTGGGGCATGTGGTCAAAACACAAGTCCAATATGTGGGCCACGGTGGCTGCTGGTCGTTTTGTCCGGAGGAATTCAATCTTTTTTTTTTTGAACAGCAGTTAAAATGTTCGGAGAAATCCACTTACTGATTCATTAAACCTAGGTTACTGAATGAGGTATTGCCTCAATGATATTTTAAGATTTTCTAAACGAAAGGTCTTGGTTTAAATCCATTTCGTAGTGAAATAGGGGTTTGATGAAGTTAGGGGGTTTTCTCAGTGAGTTTCCTTTCTGGGTGGTTGTGGTGGCTCATGTGAGCTCCAGGTAACTAAACTTTGGTGACATGGCCAGATAACACATTTAGAACACAATGTTTTTTATGAGTTTGTGTAAATTCATCACCGTTTAAGAGATAACATCATTGTAAGTTTTTGACTTACAGTACTGTAAGTGTTTTTTGCCCAAAACTTACAACGATGCTATCCCTTAAACAGTGATGAATTTACACAAACTCATAAAAGAACATAGTGTTCTAAATTTGTTACAATAATGTTAAAAAAAATCCAAGATTTGGCTTCATCTTGCCAAAATTATTTGGGTTAGTACACATTCAGTTTGCTATTAAAAATCCAGCTCCTATATATATATATGCATTGAAAAATCAAATAAAAAGAGAATATTAACTAAGAAGAGTATTAATCAATAAAAGTTTGACATGTGACAATGTCTAAAAACAAAATTTTGTACTGGATTCTTTTTTGTTCAGTATTTTTTTTTGTAATGGATTTTCATTTTTTTATAATGAATTTTGTTATTTGTAATGTATTTTTTTGTACTGTTTTTTATGATTTTTTTTGTTGTGGATTTTTTGTTCTTTGTACTAGATTTTTAATTTTTATATTGGATTTTAATTTTTTGTACTGGGTTTCAATTTTTTTGTACTGAATTTTGTCTTTCGTACTGGATTTTTGTTTTATTATTATTATTATTATTATTATTATGTCACATGTCAAATTAATATTGTTTTTTATTCCTTTTAGGCAAAAATTTCTTCTCACCAAATCCAACCCCTATATATGTAATACTAAATTGCAGAGAGATGATAAAAAATTAACTATTTTTATTGCATTAACCGAATATTCATATCTGTTTACCTTGGGCCTACATTAAAGTAAGTATAAATGTATATGTTTTTCTTATTTTTTAATTAACGTAGGGCTCACTTACATTAATAAAATAAGAAGGAAAAATATAAACCTTTAGATTTACTTTAATGTGAGCCAAAGTAATAAGATGTAGTTACTCAGTTAACATAGTAAACATGGGTTAACAAAGAATCACACCCTTAAATTACATTTATTATTTTATTTAAGTATTTGATTAATTACTTAAATACTTATTTAGATAAATAATTATTTAATGGACTTAATTACTTTTACTATTCGGTTTATTTTTGGGTGTATATAAAGGAAGATAATACTCTTAATTAGATTACACAATATAAGATCACAAAACGAATTTCTAAGCATATTGAATTTGTAACCTCTCAAGTCTATTCGATCCATCTTTATCATACAGCTTAAACGGGAACCTGTTCGGATCCGGTACTGTTAAGAATCATGTTTTGGAAACAATTTGCTGGATTCATATATTTCATCTAATCTCCTGTTTTTATTGTTATTGTTAACGTCTTAAGCTATTTTTCAATTCTTTATATACATAAACACCTTGATCACACCTTGACCATAACTGCATCTTTCAATTCTTTATAAAATAAATCACCTATCTCACATCGGTCAGCACGACAACATATGCCTACTCACAACTCCATAAAAAGGGAATAACGCTGAAGAAAGAAAGAGTCGTGAAATTTTCCGGTCGTCCGGTAGGCGGTTCAATCGATGACTGTGCTGGCCATCTGGTTAATTTCAAAGCGGCCCAAAGGTATTCAGTCGAACCACTTAGCTTAACAAGTCACGATCCCACTAGCAGGTCTGGTTCGGTCTCAAAAACGTTGATCATTTGAGAAAAAAAATTCTTGACATATTCAGACTTCCAAACAAAATACTCCATTAACTTAGTATCCATTTATGCTACCCTTATTATCATATCAGTCTAGTATCAAGTGACTAGTTAATTTCGAGCGTGCCCACACATGCAAATGGTGCTTCAATCAAACTAAAAAGACATTAGATTACCACTCGTTAGTTGAAAGACAGCTTATAGTAATTTAATTCATGCGTCTCATTCAACCCATTGCCCATTGGCCGGATTATTTTTAGAAAAGTAGCACACAGAATAATTGTAATATCTCACATCGGTTGAGAGAGATAACAAAACCTTCTTTATAAGGAGGTGAATTCTCTATCAATACACATTTTGCCTGCGTGAGCAACTCGTCGGCTAAAAACAAAACCGTGAGTTCCTGAATGGACAACCCATCTAGGGCAAAACAGACAATATGTTGGTACAATTTATTTTGGAACTCACGTATTATATCAGAACAAAGGGCCGAACTGATGTGCTAGCGAGGATGCTAGGCTTCTCCCGAGGGGTGCAAATCATGGGGTGAAAAAAAAAAGTGAGTTTCTAGATTGGCAACCTAGCACGGGTAAGTGGAAAAATCTTGGTACGGTTGGCTTAAACTGTTAGCAGCTAAAGGCTGTAGATAAATTATGAACTAGTGTGCTAATAGCCCGAGCAACATAATACTTGCATCAACGCTTCGAGCTTTCTTTATGATTCATTAGAGTTAACTCCTTGAATGATGACAACTAAGAGGCTACTTCTTTATAAGTTGTTTGGTAGTCTAAAAATAAATCAAATCATCTTAATTATTAAGATGTAACGAGAGTTGGCCCACTATAAAAAAAGCCATAGATTTGGGCCACATATTTATTGGGCCCCAATTTTTTTTTAAAAAAAAACCACCAACCCAACAAAAATTTTAAAGGGCCTTCTTTGAGGCGGTGAAGGCATTCGGCAGGAAGTTTGTTTATGCTCCTTTATTTGATAAACGAACAAACACGAACATAAAATTTGTGTTCGTTTAATTAAATGAACGGACATTAACACACCTAGTGTTTGTTTATTTATGTTCATGAACTGTTCGGTTATGTTTGTTTATTTATCTTCGTTAATGTTCGTCTAACTATCTATTTTATGGATGATATGTATTTACATTTTAGAGATTTGTAGTTGGCGTTCGTTTGTGCTTGTTTAATTATGTTTGTATGTGTTCGTTAAATTATGTTAGTTTAATTTTGTTCGTTTACACCTGGTCAATTATGGTTGTTCATTTATTTTCGTTTGTTTGTATTCATTTATGGAACATGAACATTTCTTTTAATTTTCTAACGAACAAAAACAAACGAACACGAACACAAAATTTGAGTTCGTTAATCTGTTCGTGTTCGTTTAAATCTAAAGGAGCGAACGCGAACATGCACGGCCTAAGTTCAATTGTTCACTCATTCATCACCTATACACCTGCACTCGTTCTCAACGACTCAGCCTCTAGAATCTCAATCTCAGTGGCTCCGTTCAGTAGTGCACTCGCCTACTTGGTTGCTCAAACAGAAAAAACCTGAGCAATACCGAATACCTCATGATTAATTAGTTTATTTCATATTTTTTACAGTTCATTGTAAAAAACTAAAAATTATACGTCATGATAGGAAAAGAAAAAATGATCATTTTTAAAAATATAACGACAAAAATAAATAATGATGAACACATACAAAATGAATAAATACGAATTGATGAATAGATATCAATTGCTGAACAAATTTCAAAATGATGAAATGTAACACCCCGACCGATGGCGGAAACATCGAGGCGGCACGAAGTGTAGATTGTTTATAGCACAAGGTATAAAATTGTAAATTGTTCAAATATTAAACTCAAACATTTATTACATTGTTTCAAATTATCAAACCCTAACTATTAAATCCATTCAATTCTAATACATCAATTACAAATTAAATGAAAGCTAATCCAAGCTCAACAATATGGCTAACTGGCATTTCCACATGAAACATGTTTAAAATTAAGTGTCAACTACGAATAGTTGGTGAATTTCATAGGTTTGTACACTCACACCAAAATATGTTTAAAAATGTTATAAATGATGTCTTATGTGAACTCAAAGCACAATGAACATAGTCAAATGAATTAGAAAGTAAAGTAGATCAACTGATATTAACAAAATGATGTTCTGACCACGTTCTAGCATTCCTAACAATGTTGAAGTAGTAAACTATCACTGCGGAAGACCGAAGTCAACTCAACCAATAGTGGGATAGTTGGTCCAATAGATCTATCATAGTCATTAAATGAGGGTGATCAATGCAATGTTCTTAGCTAAATTTCACAAACTATAATGTCATTAAACTAAGTTCACATTAAAATGTAATAGATAAGTTGCATGTTTCACCCCAAAAGTAAAATAGTAAAAGAGGGGCTATGAAGACTCACATTGATAGATGAGATAGATGTGCACAATAGTTGTCAAAATATGTCTCAAATGATGTCCAACAAGCTCAATGTTCACCTATATAGTTTATTTGACATAATGTTATCATAACTATGTTTTTCTATGAATTTTCTTAAGTTCTAAATGGATCAACGGGTTTGGTTTTTGTTTCGTTTGTATATGATTTGAATATTTAACAATCGTTTTGTTCAAACGATAAGTATATATTATTTAGTATTATTGTAAATGTTGTTCATTAAAGTTTAACATATTTATTATGTTAATCATTTAAATGTGTTAAGGTTTAAAAGAAATTTAAGTTTAGATATAAAAATAGTTTTAATTTCAATAGTCAAAAGATTTAATGAGTTTAATAAATTTGAGATACAATTTATAAAATCAAAGTTAAGATCTATAGACTTTTAGATTTTTCATGTTATATAAGTTTAAATAATTGAAAGAAAAGATTTATAGTTAAAAGAATAATTAAAATGCTATTTTAAAACATTTATATAAAGATTAAAGGTTTTAATCACCTTCAAGGAATCATTTGTATGTTTTTAAAATAATAATAGTAATAATAATAATAATAATAATAATAATAATAAATAATAATAATAAAATTTAACCATATATAAAGATTAATATTATATTTGTTCTTGTAATATATTAAGATTTAAAATAATCCTTGATATATTTTTATTTATTTTATTTTATTACTATTATTATTTTTATATTATATGTGTGCATACATACATACATATATATATATATATATATTCATAAAAATCATTTTTCTTTATCAACTTATAAATTTAAGTTTAGAAAAATTTTCTGTAAAAACAAAACTTTAAAGAATTAATAGATTAAAAGATATAAAAAGAAAAAGTTTCTGGTTCAAAAACCGGCCCCAAAGGGTCTCGAACTCGTGACCATCATCACACAAACACACACATCTACCGGTTGAACTAAAGGCCTAAGCAACGATATAACTCCATCTGAATTAGTTTTTAAATAAACCCAAATCCTTCCCCCAAATCCCAGTTCATATATCCGAGAACCCTAATCCTTTCTTGATCCAATTCGATCGACTCGCGATATGTTTGTCTCAATAATCATAGGGCTATCGTTTGTGATAACAAGAAGAAGGCAATGATTTAAAATTTACTAACCTTTGAATGCAATTTAGTTGATTTCGATTAGATGTTCAGTGGTTGTTTCGGTCGAGAGTTTTTGGATCTTGATTCGTGATCGAAGTGTAAATCACTTTTAAGCTCGCAGACACGTTCGTAGAAATCATACGAACCATTTGGTTGATCTAATTTAGTTTTTATACCCGATTAAGTTGATTTTGAATTACAATCGTTGATCCCATTTTTGGTATTGATCATTACGCGTTTTGTGGTTTAAATTGCTTTAATTACTGATTTCAATCAATCAACGTGTCTGATTCCTTGCTAAATCTATCCTTTGAATAGCTGTAAGCCTGTAATCACATAGGAACGCGTTAGGGTGAAGTCCGGGTCGAACGTGGTTTGGGTCGGATTGGGTAGTGTAACCAGGTAGGAGAAGAGATAGAGTTTAGGATATTGGCAGTTTTGGTCCCTCCCTATTTTGTATTGTTTAAAGTTTCGTTTTTGGCAATTCTAACCCCTCAACTATATATTTCAATGTTTTAAATTGTTATAATAATTTTTATAATTTATTTAAATTCCATAAAACTAATATAACTAACTTAGTTATATTTCTATGATGTTTTTAATTTATATATAATTAAAACAAAGTTATTTGTAGTATTTATTTAAAGTTTATGAAATTAAAGTATTTAAAATGTTTTACTTATTTAAATAAAATGTTTTGTTATTTTCATTAAAATTTTATAATTATAGTTAAATTTTATAAATATGTTCTAAACCTTATAAATTTATAAATAAATTTAAAATATGTTTTTTTATATATTTTAACTTGTAAAATTTTAAATAATTACATACATACATACATACATATATATATATGTATATTAAAGATGTTTAAATTTGTCTTCTTCTATGTGTGGGTGTATATATATAGGTACAATAACTCCTGAGTGAAAATTCCAAATTACGTCATAAATTATTTAATAGATTTAATTGTTTATTATAAATTACAAAGATGTTGCATGAAACATTACATAATGATGAAAAATTACCAAAAACTATAAATTACAAAGATGTTGCATGAAACATTACATAATGATGAACCATCACCAAATAGACAACCAAATGATGAACCATCACCAAATAGACAACCAATGACAGACAAATACCTCTTAATATTTATGATCCAAGTAATTGGAATAATATTAGTGTTAATTTAAGAGATTTACTAGTTGAAAAGGGTTCGGTTAAGATATATAATTTCAATTTTCCAAAAGATGAACATTCTAGAAGCTTTAACTCTACCCTTTATATGCAAAAATTGCCAAATGGTGAAAAATATGAAAGAAAATTGTTGATTAATTCTATTGATATAAATAGAGTTTTTTTTTTTTTTTTTAAACAATTTGATGTAAAATCATGTAAAAGTAAGTTAGAAAATGTTGGTACTAATGATTGTAGTAATATTTCTACTAAATTAAAACAACAAGAAGCAAGTAATGAACCAATTATCAATATGAGAGCATGGGTTGAATTAGAAACAATATTAATATTAAATAAAACAATTGATAAACAGTCTCAAGGACGGATAAATAAAGAAAAAGAATATTAGAAAAACGTATTAACAAGAATCATTGCACTTGTAAAAACTCATGGCAAAAGAGCATTAGCATTTTGTAGAGAAAATGAAAAAAAAATCAAGAAAAAAATGGAATTTTTTTTTTGCTTTAATTAAAATGATTGACGAATTTGACCCAATAATGCAAGAAAATCTTAGAAGAATAACAAACAAAGAAAATTTTACTAACCATTCAGGACACAATATACAAAATGAACTAATTAGCTTATTAGCACATGAAATTAAAAACAAATTGTTAATAAGGTTAAAGAAGCAAAATATTTTTCAATTATAATTGATTGCACATCTTATATAAGTTATAATGAACAAATGTCAATAATATTTAGATATTTAGATATTTCATCAGCTCTGATAGAAATAAAGATATACTTTATAAAATTTTTAGAAGTAAATGATACAACCGGTAAAGGTCTATTTGATGCTAATAAATTAGGACTTATATAAGTAATGTTAAAGGACTAGGTTATGATAATGGATCGAATATGAAGGAAAAACATTAAGGTGTACAAAAAAGATTGTTAGATATTAATCCTAGTGCATTTTATACTTCGTGCGGTTGTCATAGTTTAAATTTGATATATTGTGATATGTTTAACTCTTGTAACAAAGCTGCTGATTTTTTTTTGGAGTGGTACAACGTACATATACATTATTTTCATCATCAACTAATAGATTGCAAATTCTAAAAGGTCATATAACAACCTTAACTCCTAAATCATTATCACAAACCCGTTGGATGAGTCATTTAGAAATTGTCAATGCAATTAGATTTCAAGCACCTTAAATAAGAGATGCATTATATGCTTTATATGATAATAATGATTTAGATTTTAAAGCTAAAAGTGAAGCTAAAAGTTTGGCTAAATATGAATATGAAAACTTTGAATTTTTATTAGGAACTATTATATGATATGATATTTTATTGGTTATTAATTCAGTTAGTAAGACCTTACAAGAAAAAAAATGTGTCTTGATGATGCGATAAATCAACTAAATGAGCTTATGTGTTTCTTTAAAAAAAAATGGTGAATGCCACTATTAGTCGATTCTCACCGACCGGTCCCATGATCAATATGAAGGAGGTAAATCGTGTGACCTAGGAAAAATTGGGTGGTGCCGGACTTTGAACCCTAGACCTCCATTATAGATTCTTACCCCCTTACCACTAGGTCACCATTGCGAGGACTATGTGTTTCTTTAAAGATTATAGGATAAATGGATCTGAAGGTGCTATAAAGATTGCTACTGAACTAGATAAAACAATGATGTTCGATCTATTTAGATTATTTGCTTAACATTATTTACAATTCCATTGGAAAGAAACAGAAAATGATCTTTCTTATGATAATTAAATGGAGTCTTTACTGTAAAACTTGGCTCAAATAATGATGCAGAAGTAAGAAACTTTTTCAAGTATAAAGATTTTTAATGATTCTTTATGGATTGAATCTTTGGGAAGTTCGAATGGGTTAGTCTATCTTATTGAGTCACTTGAAGAGGTAGAGCCAAATAGAATTTCTTTATCCGTTAGATTTATGTTAGTTATGTGATTTCTATATTTAGATTTCTGGATATTTCTGTTAAACTTTTTTTTTTGATATAGAGATGTTGAACCTAAATTTTGTGAAAAACTTTATGATTCGTAGAAATAAAACATATGATGAAAATACTAATAAAGAAACAATAAAACTCTTATTAAATTATTAAAAAAATGAAGTTTCTTTACATTATAGACCAAGCTCTTTCTTTAATTGAAATTAGTTTTGATCAATTTAAAGAGTTTGAAACCATTTTTGGTTTTCTATTTACAATAAAAAGGTAAAAATCTTTTGATGATGATATTATATAAGAACGTTGTCTAAATCTTGAAATAAATTTAAAACATAATGCTAGCATAGACATTGATGGTATGGATTTGTTTGATGAATTAAAAGGTTTAATAGATTTTATTATTTTAGGAACATGATACACTTATTAATATACTAATTATATCAAAACTCTTAATTCTTTTCCAAATATTTATATTGTCTATAGGATCATGTTAACTATTCTTATAATCGTTGCTTCAACATAAAGACGTTTTTCAAAGTTAATATTGTTAAAAATTTATTTGAGATCTGCAGTGTCACAAGAATGATTAAATGCATTAGCAAATTTGTCAATTGAAAAAGATTTGTTAAAAAAAATTGACTATGAAAAAAATATTAGAAAGTTTGCATCTAATAAAACTAGAAAAATAAGTTTAATATAATCCACATGTATAATAGCTAAAAAAAATTAAGTTTAATGTAAAGATATAGATGTTAATATATATATATTAACTTCGTCAATTATAAGATTTCAAGCTTATTATTGCCGGTACAAAACCCGGATAAAGGAGGATGGTTTTTGTTTCCGAAGAGCTTGAGTTGGACGTGTATGTAACATTACGTCTAAAGAGTTAAAAGACTATCTCTTAATGTTATATATTAATCGTTAATCATATTTGAGACAACCTTTTGGGCCATTTAGTAATTAGTATTATTTGATGGGTGATATTAGTGTATGTAATTGGGCTATGAAATTTAATCAGCCCAGGTCCTTGTAAGTACTTGTTGCTACTTGCTACGTATAAGAAACGACTAGCAGATGGAAAGACATCTAAAAACGTTAGACGGTTGCCAAGCCGTTTCCATACGGTGGAAATCGAATCGCATTGTTTTTTTAGCCGACCAACTAATCAACTGCAGGTATAAATAGGATGTCAGAAGTGTCGGTTTGTAACGTACGTCATGTTTTAAAAACAATTTAAAGTGTTTGTTCTTTCATTTTTCGAATCAATAATGTTAATTATTATCTAACAAGAAGCCTCATGTTATCCAAGACTTGTAACAAAAGTTAAGCTTGCATCATCTTCGTTCTAGCAAGACTCCTTTATTGAAATATATAACATTAGCTAGGGTTTTAGTATTGAGCCGACAATGATTTTTTACTGGATTTTATATGAATCCACTAACAACTCTCATTAATTATACGTAGAAGCTATATCTTGTTTTGTACAAACCATTACATACAATGTCAGTATTTCACAAAAAATATTTACTCGTCATTTAAAAAAAATATATATCTTATTCTTATCTTAATTAGGCTATTGTGATTGCTTCTTAGTTAGCTTCATACGTATGCCTTTATCAATCTTAAGATTAAATTTTTTTAATATTTTCTTTATATACTTTGCT
Source organism: Mikania micrantha (assembly GCA_009363875.1). Lineage (NCBI taxonomy): Eukaryota > Viridiplantae > Streptophyta > Magnoliopsida > Asterales > Asteraceae > Mikania > Mikania micrantha. The sequence continues at coordinate 7,434,433 of CM018690.1, read as the reverse complement.
TCTTTGCATAAGTTATTTTCATTTTATTTTCTGTAAGATTTTCAAGGATGTTAAAAAGATTGTGTTTACGGGTTAAGTAGAGAGCAACCTGAAAATTCAGCACAAACTTAAATCCGAATCAAAAAATCGTGTTATACACATGAACCCGGTAATAACATGAATACTCAAGGGTCACAATTTAAAACAACAATACAAATGGATATAAAAAAAATTAATTTTAGTGCAAAATCTTATGTAAATTTCTCTTTTTAATTTAAAATTTCAATACAAATACCAAAATAAGATAAATTATGAAGGAAAAAAAAAAATTAAACGGATCAACATGCAACTTGTTTGGTTGATGCAAACCTGAGTACACATTTAGTTAAACATGATAGCAGATTCAACCCATAATTAGCCCAAATCTACTAAACCTAAACTTGTGAATTTTATGTTAAATTTGTATATTTTTCTTCATGTTGTATGAAAAATTCAGACTGCCAAACTTTCATGTTTATCGTAAGGGAGGCGTAATTACAATGACCATGTTTATCTTTCATGTTTAACGTAAATAAGAATGAATAAAAAAGAATATAACATGACCATTTGTCTGAATCGGAATCAGGTGGCATCATCAGTTTAAGGGGCTGTTTGGTAGGCTCTTATTCATTCCATTAAGAGGCAAAGTCTGAATCGGTCAGATCTCATGTTGTTTGGTTCAGCTAAAATAAACCTCTGAATGATTCCGCCAGGCTCTTAATGATTCAGCCTAAAATCATGTCTGAATGAAAAAGAGAAACCCTAGAGGTATTCTCTCTACCAGTCTCGCTCCCTCTCCCTTCTCTCCCATCGTCGGCGAATCCCCCAAATCATCTGGAGATCGATCGTCAAAAACCACCATCACGACCACCATTGGTATCATCTCCGGCAGTCGGAAATCCAGGTACGATTTCATCCTCCTCACATCGATTTCTCTCTTGTGAATGGTGTGATAGTTGCATACGAGAATCACGTCAGCAATGATGTGGGCACATTTGATCGTTCTAGAAATCCACTTTGATTTAATGATTGTAATGGTTACAGATCAATAGTATGCGAAAAATGATGAACGTGGGCGAAGATCGTGCACAAAACGGAGTCCTGGATTGCCCGGAATCGAAAAACGAAGAAAAATCACTAAGTGTTGGTCGACTGGACCCATCGCGGTACGCGATGGAGGGATTTAGAATCCTCCGCGGTACGCGATGCATGTAAAATATCTAAGATTCCTCCGGATTTCTCCGCGGTACGCGAAGCCGTTTGGGGCTTCTGGTCGCGGTACGCGACGGATGTGGCGGTCCAGTGATCTGATCTACTTCATCAGATTTCATGCAAAATTAAACTTTTATTTCATTTCGAACTCAGACGCAAACCAGACGAAGAACACGACCAAAACACCATCTAAATTCCTATTTCAAGCCCTCCGAACGCAAGGATCGCACCCGGGAACGTGTTTTCAAGTACTGATCGTCGTTTTAGCCGCAGATATCCGTCAGATTAGGTAATGATCCGTTTAAACCTTCTAGTTTGATTTTGATTGATTAGATCTTGATTTTGAACGTAATGACATAGTTAGGATTGTTGATTATTGCCTAGATGATGGCTATGATTGATTATAAACAAAGAACACAAAGTTTTAACGGTTAAATCCTTGTTTTGATTCGTTGTAATGCCCGGTTTTCATGAAACCATACCTATGATTATAATGGTTTAATCCATTTGATTATAACAATGTAGGTGATTAGTTGGGTTAATCCTTGAAATGCAAGGTTAAATCCAAGTGTTTCAAACTAATCACAATCATTAACATACTCATTGGAACGATTATCTGATGTTTATGATAACAGTCAGATTAGTATGTTAAACTTGGTTATTATACCTCTTATGATACTACATTGTGATATTTCATGATATTTGGGTAATCAATAACAAGGATTGATCATTCCTAAGCCATTAAATTATCTAGAAACTGTTACAGTATCATAATCAACAACATTAACTATTTGGTTAATCTAAGATTATTCTGATTAATCAAGAGTGTCATCAACTTTGTATTAGGAATCTAATGCAATGTAGGTTCCTACATTATCATACATTGTATGATATAACATTAAATTAACTAATTACATAACTAATATCAGTTTGATGACTTTTAAGTCAATGTCTTTGACATTGAACGTTCAGAAAGATCTAATCAGTAAACTAGAACATAAATAACTCATTAAATATAAATAAATGCAGAATCACTTCTCTATTATCAGTTTTGAGATATTCTGCTACATCTATACTACCAGGTGAGTTTCGTACGACCCCTTTTCTTTTTAATCTTTTATAAACATCGGGGTAGCGCTGTAAAACTTTTCAAAACTATATGATATGTATCACTGTTATCTGTGTGATTGCATGTGATTGGTTGGAACTTGTGGATTTCATGGGATTTTTGCCCTGAGAACAGAACACTATCACAGAACTTAAGTCCTCATTTCTGAACTGTATCTAGTGAACCCATGTGGGGCCGAACGGGGAAACATTGATAGTACTATTGGCTGACCACCCATTTGCTGGGAGGATTGCATCTCCCCTTGTGTGAATGTTTGTTTCCTGTTTCCAAAACTTCTTAATGGTGTGATAGACATTAAGATAATGAGGCATTAAGATATGTACCGACGGGTAGTATCTTGTAGAACAATATCGTCAGAAAGGAACTAGATACGGGTCCCATGGTTATCTTGAACTGAACATTTTGTGAACTTATATTACATATCATATCATATCATATTGTGAAACTTGAACTGTATGAACTCACCAGCTTTGTGCTGACGTTTTCAAATCAAACCTTTTTGCAGGTAGACCGTGACTTCGGGAAGAATGCACCTCACAAAAATTGTAGTTAAATAGGTTAATGTTGTAATGTAAATTGTAATAACGAAACCCTGTAATGTATTTATTTTAAGTTAATCTGTGTGCTTGTGATATCGGATCAAGTAAGTCACCCCTCACCTCGGAGACATCACCACTGTGCTTCCGCAACCGTTTCAGTGACATCATACATGAGGTGACGAGGGGTGGGGGTGTGACAGGGTGGTATCAGAGCCACAGGTTATAGAGAATTAGGTTGACTTAGAGACCTAGACTATAACCATAGGCTCGTATAGTTACACAGAGAGCACCGAACATTAATATTGAACAAAACTTGTTTTGAATTAAGCCAGGATAATCAGGTGGTACAAATTCCAGTTATGAGTGGCCAGCATAACTGAAATTTGCAACACGTGTGCATTCTAGTTTGATTTAATTCAAGCAAAACACTAACAATAGTAATGACGAATAGTTGCGTTAAGATAGGAGGACGTCTCATATCATGTGTATGTTGAATTTTATTATTCAATATATTTCTTTCATGATACTGATTAGAGATTTTTATTAACAGCAATGGCAGATCGAGGCGAACAGTATCAGTTAGCTCCTCATGATATGAGGGATGGTACTCCGAGCTCTAGCTCAGCACCAGATTCAGATTCTTCAGAGGCATCGACTGCAGCCTCACGAGCTCCATCTGTAGTGCCACAGGCACAACCAGCATTACCACATTCACCATTAGAGCCTAGACCAGTTACACCACTACCAGCAGCACTCCCTATCATACCTAGTCCTCCTCACTCACCTCTGGCTGATCCCGTTGCGGATCGGATGCAGAGTATATCACCTCCTAGAGTACCCGTTTGGGACGGGTTGCGGCGTATGCGGGGTCAAGCCCGCAAGACCACAGGACTACCTCCCCGGAAGCAGCTGGCTCCCAGGGACGAGTTTCATGCCATACACGAGATGGGAGAATCCTCCCATCAGGCAGAGCTGAGAGCACAGTTGCAGCAAGTTACTCAGAACTTGCAGGGGACACAGCAGAGTCTACAGCAGTATCAGGCTACGGTTGAGGATACACGTATGACCATATTAGAGATCCTCACTTCTCACTTGACTCTGATGGATCAAGTGAAGGCGTTGGACACCGATACTCGAGCCTGGAGAACCGCGATGGATGATAGACTGAGGATGACATGGGGACAGATTATGCTTGCTGTATTTTGGCGGCAAGTGGCATGGATGACTGAGGGATGGAGTTGGGTGAGAGAGAGAGCGACAGAGTTTTTGGCATGGTTTGGAGTGGCGAGTACCGAGACCAGGATGATGATCCTGGCAGTAGTCATGGCAATAGTGGCCATGATACTTTCCTTCTTATCATACTTTATGCGATGAGTATGTACAGAAGATCAGTTTGGGATTTTCAGAGCATCAGGGTGTAGATAGGGGAGTTCTTTTCTGTTCTTTTCTTTATCTGATGGTAGTTTGTAGTGTCTTGAGTTGTTTGGTGGTCTGTATAAAATCAATAATGATAATGATGAAATAAAATGGGTGTTTTGTGTATCGATCTGTGTAATGTACTATTTGGGTGTTGTGTGAACTATGATTATATCAATACGAAAACATATCAATATCAGAACATATCAATACGAAAACATATCAATATCAGAACATATCAATACAAAAACATATCAATGTCAGAACATATCAAAGTCCCTTGTGGCAACGTATCAAAGTCCCTTGTGGCAACGTATCAAAGTCCCTTGTGGCAACGTATCAAAGTCCCTTGTGGCAACATTTCAAGGTCCTGAGTGATCGTATATCAAAAACATGGTTAAAAACATATCTTTTGCTGAAATACAGTACGGGAGCAATACTGTATGCAAATATATCTATTACTAAAGTACAGTACGAGAGCCATACTGTACGAGAACATATCTAAACGAGAACATATCATGGAACATGTATGAGAACGTATATCTGTATGGGAACATATCAATGTGAGAACTTATCCATGTCCTGAATCTGAATTTATCAAAAACATGGGTAATCAAATATTTATATCACAGTACTGTGAGCTGTGAAATATTTTAACATGTTTTTGAATTAACAGGACTGAGTATAACTACGAACATCTGTGTGATCTGTGTGTACTGAAATCATGTCTGAACTAAATTCATGTAGTTATACTGTATTCTTTATCTTCACATTTCAATATAAATTTTCAGTGTAACTGAATATGATTGAATTTATGTGATAAAACGGGTTATATCTTTAATGTTCTTGAACTGACCTGAGTTTTGTCTGCTTGTGAGCAGAATAATGGCTCCTAAACGAGGTCGACCAGCTAAGAGAGCTACTCAGAACATTACAAACCCTGAACAGAATCAAATTCCACCTTTGACTGTTGAATCAAATCCGGATCCGCGTGTTAATCCGGAAGTGAACGTCGTTCCACCTGGGAACTTGGAAACAAATACTGCTCCACCAGTGAATCCGGGAGCAAGCACTGTTCCACCTGCTGGTACAAGCGGATCCGAAACAAACGAAGCTATGATAGCACGAATTGTGCGTGAACAATTATCTGCTTGTGGTGTTCTGTTACAACACAACCACATATCACCGCAGGTTCGGGTGGGGAACACGATCATACTGAACATAATGCTACTGGTGGTCACACTGAAACTCATACTACCACCAGTGCAACAATCACAAAAACAACTGTTCCTGATCCACCACAGCAAGGATGTACATATAAGTACTTTGCTTCCTGTAACCCTCCTACTTTCACTGGCAAGGAAGGAGCGGCTGGTCTTTTAAGGTGGATCGAGGAGATGGAAACCAAACTCAAAATCAGTCAGTGTTTGGAGGAGCATAAGGTGTCTTATGCTGCCTGTTCTCTGAAAGACTCAGCTTTGACCTGGTGGAATACCCAGGCCAAGACTTTGGGTTCAGCCACAGTTGACTCGATGGGCTGGAATGATTTCAAAACTCTGATTAGATCAGAGTACTGTCCCATCACTGAAATTCAAAAACTCCAGGAGGAATTCTGGAATCACTCCATGATCGGTGCTGATTGTCTAGCATATACCGATCGTTTTCATGAACTCACTTGCTTGCTTCCCGATATGTTTCCTACGGAAGCAGCCTTAATCGAGAAGTACATTAAAGGTTTGATTCCCCAGATTCGGGGAATGGTAACTGCAGCTGAACCTACAACTCTGAAACATGCAATTCTGTTAACCACTAAGCTTACCAATGAGGCGGTAAGGAGTGGTACTTTGTTGTTGAAACCTCCGACGGCTCACAGCCGTAGTGATATCGGTACCTCGAATGTTTCAAAAGGTACTAAACGAAAGTGGTTTGGCAAAGCCAAGGCGAAAGCTCCGGCTGAGATCACCCAGAGCAAGCCAACTATGAAAAACTATGGTGCTGCAATTCCGGAGAGGAAAGTTTATACTGGGCAGGCGCCCAAATGCAATAAGTGTCCTTTCCATCACACAGGACCATGTCCTGTTTGTGCCAACTGTAACCGAGTAGGACACTACTCTAAATATTGCAACTTTCCTGCTCAACCATCAAACCAAGCACCACAACAAACCACTCAAAACAATCGATCATGTTACAAATGTGGGAACCCTAATCATTTCATGAAAAATTGTCCAAACAACAACAACACCAATCAAGGGAATGAAGCTAGGGGGAGAGCTTTTCAGATTGGTGCTACCGAAGCAAGACATGATGCAAACATTGTCACTGGTACGTTTCTTCTCAATAATCTATACGCATCAGTTCTGTTTGATACAGGAGCAGATAAGAGCTTTATCTCATCTGAATTTGCATCATTACTTTCGTTACCTACGGTAGATCTAGAAACTCCTTATGTTATTGAACTTGCTAACGGCAAGTTGATCAAAACAAACAATGTTATTCAAGGATGTTCCTTGAATTTGAATGATCATCTTTTCAATATTGATTTACTTCCTATTGAGCTTGGGAGCTTTGATGTCGTTGTTGGTATGGACTGGCTTTCTAATAACCAAGCGGAAGTTGTGTGTCAAAACAAGGTGATCCGTATTCCATTACCTAACGGTAATACACTAATAGTTCAAGGAGAACGAGCAGGTAGAAAACTTGGTATCATATCTTGTATGCAAGCTCAGAAGTTCTTAAGGAAAGGCTGTTATGCTTTCCTAGCACATGTGATTGAGCACAATTCTTCACCCAAACAAATCACAGATATCCCAGTAGTCAAGGATTTTCCTGAAGTTTTTCCTGAGGATATATCAGGATTACCCCCAGTGAGACAAGTTGAATTTCGGATTGACTTGATTCCAGGTGCAGCACCTGTTGCTAAAGCCCCGTATCGGCTTGCGCCATCCGAAATGCAAGAACTTTCAGGTCAATTGCAAGAACTGTTAGACAAAGGTTTTATCAGACCTAGTTTCTCACCCTGGGGAGCACCTATTCTTTTTGTGAAAAAGAAGGATGGTTCATTCAGGATGTGTATTGACTACAGGGAACTCAATAAACTGACAATCAAGAACCGTTATCCACTACCTCGTATCGATGACCTATTTGATCAATTACAAGGTGCTACTTATTTTTCAAAAATCGATTTAAGATCTGGATATCATCAGTTGCGTGTTCATGAGGATGACGTTCCAAAAACTGCTTTTCGAACTCGATACGGACATTACGAATTTTTAGTAATGCCGTTTGGTTTAACCAATGCACCTGCAGTTTTTATGGATCTTATGAATCGAGTATGTAGACCTTATCTGGATAAGTTTGTGATTGTGTTTATTGATGATATTCTTATTTATTCTCGAAACCAACAAGAACATGCTCAACACTTGAAATTAATTCTAGAACTTTTGGCACGTGAAAAATTATATGCCAAGTTCTCCAAGTGTGAGTTCTGGTTACGAGAAGTTCAATTTCTTGGTCATGTAGTAAATCAAAACGGTATTCAAGTGGATCCCAGTAAGATTCAGGCGGTGAAACAGTGGGAGACACCACGAACCCCGACTGAAATACGTCAATTCTTGGGGTTGGCAGGTTATTATCGCCGGTTTATTAAGAACTTTTCAAAGATAGCCTTGCCACTGACTACATTGACACAGAAAAATCAACCGTTTGTATGGAATTCTCAACAGGAGGAGGCGTTCCAACTGTTGAAACACAAACTCTGCAACGCACCTATCTTGGCACTACCGGAAGGTATTGATAACTTCACAGTGTATTGTGATGCTTCTCGTCAAGGTCTTGGGTGTGTTTTAATGCAGAACGACAAGGTAATTGCTTACGCTTCTCGACAACTGAAAGTACATGAGAAGAACTATACCACTCATGATCTAGAACTTGGTGCAGTGGTGTTTGCACTTAAGATTTGGAGGCATTATCTATACGGAACTAAGTGTATTATATACACTGATCACAAAAGTCTCCAACACATTCTAGATCAGAAAATGTTGAACATGCGACAGAGGCGATGGGTTGAACTATTGAACGATTACGACTGTGAGATTCGTTATCACCCAGGCAAAGCAAATGTTGTAGCTGATGCTTTAAGTCGCAAGGAACGAGTCAAGCCTTTACGTGTGAAAGCGTTAGGTATGACTATTCAAACCAGTCTAATTCCTCAAATCAAAGACGCTCAGCAACAAGCTTTACAAGCAACGAACTATTCTGCTGAGGGACTGAGAGGATTAGATAAGAAACTCGATACCAAAGACGATGGACTGTTGTATTTCAAAGACCGAATGTGGGTTCCTCTATTCGGTAAATCTCGAACAATTATCTTGGATGAGACGCACAAATCCAGGTATTCTATTCATCCAGGTGCTGATAAAATGTACAAAGATCTTAAAGACTTTTACTGGTGGCCTGGAATGAAGAAACACATAGCTGAATACGTGGATCGATGTTTAACATGTCTCAAAGTTAAGGCTGAACATCAACGACCTTCTGGGTTATTGCAACAACCTGAGATTCCCATGTGGAAATGGGATCAGATCTCTATGGATTTCATTACTAAATTACCCAGAACATCACGTAATCATGACTCTATATGGGTTATCGTTGATCGCCTTACAAAATCTGCGCATTTCTTACCCATCCGAGAAGATTATTCCATGGATCGACTCGCTAAACTCTATGTTAATGAGATTGTATCTCGACATGGAGTACCGATCTCTATCATTTCTGACAGAGATAGTCGATTTATGTCACGATTTTGGCAAACTCTTCAGAAAGCTCTGGGCACACAAATCAATATGAGCACAGCTTATCATCCACAAACGACGGGCAGACTGAACGAACGAATCAAACTCTTGAAGACATGCTCAGAAGCTGTGTGATTGATTTTGGAGGTAGCTGGGATATTCATCTTCCACTTGTTGAATTCTCATACAATAACAGCTACCATACCAGTATTCAATGCGCTCCATTTGAAGCACTTTATGGACGCAAGTGTAGATCACCTATCTGTTGGTCAGAGGTAGGTGAAAGCCAAATCATAGGCCCAGAATTCATTCAGGAAACAACTGATAAGATCGCACTCATTCAGGAACGAATCAAAGCAGCTCGCGATCGTCAAAAGAGTTATGCTGATAATCGCCGTAGACCACTCGAATTCCAAGTAGGTGATCGAGTAATGTTGAAAGTGTCACCTTGGAAAGGCATTTTCAGATTCGGAAAGAGAGGTAAACTTTCACCAAGATTTGTAGGGCCATTCAAGATCCTAGAACGAATTGGATCAGTAGCCTACAGACTTGAATTACCTCTTGAACTCAGTAACATTCATGATGTATTCCATGTATCCAATCTGAAGAAGTGCTTAACTGATGAATCATTGATCGTACCTCTAGAAGAGATTCATATTGATGAAAAACTTCTGTTCAGCGAAGAACCAGTGGGGGTAATGGATCGAGAAATGAAAGTGCTAAAACGTAGCCGTATACCAATCGTTAAAGTGTGTTGGAACTCGCAACGTGGACCCGAATATACTTGGGAACGTGAAGATCAAATGAAATCAAAGTACCCACATCTATTCTCATAAACGATTGTCATAATGTAAGTCTTCACTAAATTTCGGGACGAAATTTCTCTAAAATCATGATTCAGCCTAAAATCATGTCTGAATGAAAAAGAGAAACCCTAGAGGTATTCTCTCTACCAGTCTTGCTCCCTCTCCCTTCTCTCCCATCGTCGGCGAATCCCCCAAATCATCTGGAGATCGATCGTCAAAAACCACCATCACGACCACCATTGGTATCATCTCCGGCAGTCGGAAATCCAGGTACGATTTCATCCTCCTCACATCGATTTCTCTCTTGTGAATGGTGTGACAGTTGCATACGAGAATCACGTCAGCAATGATGTGGGCACATTTGATCGTTCTAGAAATCCACTTTGATTTAATGATTGTAATGGTTACAGATCAATAGTATGCGAAAAATGATGAACGTGGGCGAAAATCGTGCACAAAACGGAGTCCTGGATTGCCCGGAATCGAAAAACGAAGAAAAATCACTAAGTGTTGGTCGACTGGACCCATCGTGGTACGCGATGGAGGGATTTAGAATCCTCCGCGGTACGCGATGCATGTAAAATATCTAAGATTCCTCCGGATTTCTCCGCGGTACGCGAAGCCGTTTGGGGCTTCTGGTCGCGGTACGCGACGGATGTGGCGGTCCAGTGATCTGATCTACTTCATCAGATTTCATGCAAAATTAAACTTTTATTTCATTTCGAACTCAGACGCAAACCAGACGAAGAACACGACCAAAACACCATCTAAATTCCTATTTCAAGCCCTCCGAACGCAAGGATCGCACCCGGGAACGTGTTTTCAAGTACTGATCGTCGTTTTAGCCGCAGATATCCGTCAGATTAGGTAATGATCCGTTTAAACCTTCTAGTTTGATTTTGATTGATTAGATCTTGATTTTGAACGTAATGACATAGTTAGGATTGTTGATTATTGCCTAGATGATGGCTATGATTGATTATAAACAAAGAACACAAAGTTTTAACGGTTAAATCCTTGTTTTGATTCGTTGTAATGCCCGGTTTTCATGAAACCATACCTATGATTATAATGGTTTAATCCATTTGATTATAACAATGTAGGTGATTAGTTGGGTTAATCCTTGAAATGCAAGGTTAAATCCAAGTGTTTCAAACTAATCACAATCATTAACATACTCATTGGAACGATTATCTGATGTTTATGATAACAGTCAGATTAGTATGTTAAACTTGGTTATTATACCTCTTATGATACTACATTGTGATATTTCATGATATTTGGGTAATCAATAACAAGGATTGATCATTCCTAAGCCATTAAATTATCTAGAAACTGTTACAGTATCATAATCAACAACATTAACTATTTGGTTAATCTAAGATTATTCTGATTAATCAAGAGTGTCATCAACTTTGTATTAGGAATCTAATGCAATGTAGGTTCCTACATTATCATACATTGTATGATATAACATTAAATTAACTAATTACATAACTAATATCAGTTTGATGACTTTTAAGTCAATGTCTTTGACATTGAACGTTCAGAAAGATCTAATCAGTAAACTAGAACATAAATAACTCATTAAATATAAATAAATGCAGAATCACTTCTCTATTATCAGTTTTGAGATATTCTGCTACATCTATACTACCAGGTGAGTTTCGTACGACCCCTTTTCTTTTTAATCTTTTATAAACATCGGGGTAGCGCTGTAAAACTTTTCAAAACTATATGATATGTATCACTGTTATCTGTGAGATTGCATGTGATTGGTTGGAACTTGTGGATTTCATGGGATTTTTGCCCTGAGAACAGAACACTATCACAGAACTTAAGTCCTCATTTCTGAACTGTATCTAGTGAACCCATGTGGGGCCGAACGGGGAAACATTGATAGTACTATTGGCTGACCACCCATTTGCTGGGAGGATTGCATCTCCCCTTGTGTGAATGTTTGTTTCCTGTTTCCAAAACTTCTTAATGGTGTGATAGACATTAAGATAATGAGGCATTAAGATATGTACCGACGGGTAGTATCTTGTAGAACAATATCGTCAGAAAGGAACTAGATACGGGTCCCATGGTTATCTTGAACTGAACATTTTGTGAACTTATATTACATATCATATCATATCATATTGTGAAACTTGAACTGTATGAACTCACCAGCTTTGTGCTGACGTTTTCAAATCAAACCTTTTTGCAGGTAGACCGTGACTTCGGGAAGAATGCACCTCACAAAAAAATTGTAGTTAAATAGGTTAATGTTGTAATGTAAATTGTAATAACGAAACCCTGTAATGTATTTATTTTAAGTTAATCTGTGTGCTTGTGATATCGGATCAAGTAAGTCACACCTCACCTCGGAGACATCACCACTGTGCTTCCGCAACCGTTTCAGTGACATCATACATGAGGTGACGAAGGGTGGGGGTGTGACAAATGGCTCCTTCGATGTTCGAATTCTGGTTCGTCGATTTGGTTCTTGTTGTTGGTGATGATGAGATTAAAATCGGTTCAGAAATCTACGTCAGTCTTTGAAGCTCACGATTAATTCCCCCGTCAATTAGGGTTTTAGTTAGTCGAACGAAGATCAGCGCAAAGAGGCAACACATCCAATTTTCACTACGCTTTTCCAGTTCGAACCACTGTTTCTTGATTTTTTTTGCTTCTCCCTTTATGCGTTTTGTAAATTCTAAGCCAATTTTTGGTTTTTGTTGTTTTACAATCATATCAGTCAATCGCTAATTGTTCTTTTTTTTTGGATTATGCGATTCTACAAGCAATTCGCTCTTCTCTGAATCACAGGTAGTCTCCAAATATGTAATCATGAGTTATCTTTCGTTATATCTTGAAGAATTGTTTATCCTCTTTAATACCTGATGCTTGTATTCCCATTTCAAATTCAATGTATTAAAAAACTCATAACAAAGGAACACCATGTGCAGCAATGGCAAACTGCCTGAAATTTAATAGAAATTGGAATGAAATTTAAACAAATAATTTAATTCAGCACAAATAGTGCATAGGGGTAAAATAGTCATTATGTATATTCGTTCAGAGGTCCAGCCAAGCAACATTATTGATTCAACACTTAACTGGTTCAGAGCCTCTTATTTATCCAGACCTCTTACTGGTTCAGCACTTAATGATACAGATTCTACCAAACAACCCCTAAGTCAAGATGGGTGAGTCTCTTGACTTGGTATTCTCCTAGCATTGATATCAAGTGGAGTGTTTTTTCTTCTATTCATTCTAACAGAGGATAAACAAACGGTTTATAACACGTGCACGGACAAAGATCGAGCCACCAAAAAGTTCATAGAAAAAACTAGATGATGGTTTGTGGGGATGCAACACTTTCTTGTTAGAATAAATTATATTTAATATATGGCCCTCATGATTATTTATCTAATTGATCAATTAAATTAAATACCCATTTAGATAGGTAATTATATGATGGACGTAATTACCCTTACTATCCTAGTTAGGGTTTCCCCTTAGGTGTATATAAATATGAGGCTTATGGCTCCTAATTTCGGTTACTCACCATTAACATCATAACACACACGATTCTCCTCATCTCTAGAGAACTCGTGAGCCTCCATAACCGAGCCACCTCTACTCATTCCATCCTCACGATACACCCTAAACGGGAACCCGGTCGAATCGTCATCTCAAGCATCTTGTCTGGAATCAACAACGCATTCACTGGATTCACAGGTTTCATCTAATCTCTATTTCATTGTTATTTTCGTATTCATGTCTACATCTAAACCAAAGGAATCAATCCAACATGTGGTATCAGAGCAATATGTTGTTTAATCGATTCCTAATCGCGAAATTGATACAAAATACAAAAACGTTTCGAAAAACGAGTACGAATACTGGTCGTTTTTTCCAGAAAACCTTAAAATTGGTTTGTTTTTCGTAAAAACGTGAATCTGGTGCGTTTTTCGTAAACCTAAAAATTTTCGGACTTAAACGTATTCGAAATTAGTATACACGTTTTTAAGAGTACTCAAAATTTGGTGTACTCGAATTTTATGTACTCGAAATTTTGAGTATTCGAAATTTATTATACTCGAAATTTGAGTATTCGAAATTTAACTTACTCGAAATTATTTTTTAAACTTAGTGTACTCGAAATTTTGGAGTTCACGAAATTTTAGTGTACTCGAAATTTTAAGTTCACGAAATTTTTTAACAGTACTCGAAATTCTGAAGTTCACGAAATTTTTTAACAGTACTCGAAATTCTGAAGTTCACGAAATAAGGTACTCGAAAAACTGTACTCGAAAAACTGTACTCGAAAATCTAAGAGTACTCGAAATATAAGTGTACTCGAAAAACTGAAATTACTCGAAATTTTCGAGTACATAACCATTTTCGAGTACAATAACCATTTTCGAGTACATAACAATTTTCGAATACGTAACTATTTTCGAGAACATTACTAACTTCGTGAACAGTAAATTTCGTGTACGAACACTTAACCAAAATTTGCTTTAACTCAATAGTTTTGTTAAAACCTTAAACTATGATGTTTTGCAAAACCTTAAAACACAAAATTTGCTTTAACTCAATAACAAGTGTTTCGTTTCTGCCCAAAGGTGATGTGTTACATCTTATTATTTGAGTCTTATTAAGCATTGTCACTTACTTGTGTATATCATTAAACATTAGATATTCACATGACATCATTTTGTCTAAAAGCATGTACGTCTCACTTCTGCCCAAAGGTGATGTGTTACATATATGTTTGCAAACTTAACATGTGCATAATGCTTACAATGTCTCACTTCTGCCCAAAGGTGATGTGTTACATTCCTAATGCACATTTTACTTTCTAACTAAATTGTTCCTAATGCTTAAATGAATGGTTATTAACCAAATTGAAACCCATTTGTTTAAGTAGAACCTAATCTAATCTATTAATTTGATGTTATAGTAGACTCATTATCACAGCTTCATTACTATAATGGTCCTTATATATGCCTGCCTTAGATCTAAGTTACCCCATAGATCACTCTAAGTTCTTCTATAGCCTAAGTATATTACTCTTTCTCATCTAAAATAATCCACAGCTCCCAATATGGGAATTGAAACCCTTACTGGTGTGAACTATTCTGCTTGGAAAGATTCGCTGATGCTGACTCTTGGGATCACGGAGTTCGACTACGCACTGAGAGAGCCTGCACCTCCTGCCCTCACTAATAAGAGCACTGCTGAAGCTAAGTTGCTGTATGAGAAATGGGAGAAGGCTAATCGGATGGCTCTCATGTTTATCAAGAACTCAATTAGCCCAATCATCAGAGAAGCAATTCCTGATTTGGCTAATGCTAAAGCTTACCTTACTGCTGTGGAGGAGCAATTCAAAGGAACCTCAAAGGCACATGCTAGCACCCTGATTATGAAACTGGTGTCTACAAAATATGACGGAGTCAGTGGCATTCGTGAGCACATCATGGTGATGAACGACATGGCCCGTAAACTTAAGGGATTAGACATGGAGATCAGTGATGGTTTCTTAGTCCACTTCATCATGACTTCTCTTCCTGCATCTTATGAGGCTTTCAAGATCAACTACAACACTCAGAAAGAGAAGTGGTTGATGAATGAGTTGATTGCCATGTGCGTACAAGAGGAAGAGCGTCAGAAGCTGGAAAAACCTGATGTTGCTTACCTGATGGCTACTGGTTCGAAGAAAAGGAAGAACAATACTCATAAGGATGCTTCTAAAGTCCCTAAGTCCAATGCAAGTGCATCCTCCAGCTCTAACAATTCCAATGGCAATCCTTACTGCAGGTTCTGCCGAAAGGCAGGACATAAGCAAAAAGATTGCCCTAACTTCAAGGAATGGCTGGTTAAGAGAGGTAATCATCTTAATATGATAATTGAGTCCTTTAATTTAAATGTTCCAACTAATACTTGGTGGTTTGACTCTGGTTCTATGGTTCATGTGACCAATTCTACTAAGGGATTCCTTACAATCCGGAGGCTGGAAAGAAACCAAAGAACACTTAAGCTTGGGGATGGAAATGAACTATCTGTTGCTGCCGTGGGAACCTTAGAATTAATAATGAAAACCGGTCTATGTATTAAACTTTATGATACCTTATATATTCCTAAAATTTCTAGGAATCTTGTATCAGGACCAAAGCTAGACATGGATGGTTTTTATGTTTCTCATGGTAATGGCAGACTTACTATTAGTTCTAATTCTCAAGTATTTGGTACTGGTCTTTTGGATGGTGGTCTCTATAAGTTAGAACTAGATGATGATTTCTCTAAGTCTTTGTTATCATATAACATTAATGAGAACTCAACAAAGACTAAAAGAAAAAGAGACTTAGAAACTTCATCCATGTTGTGGCATCAACGTTTAGGCCACATCTCACGGGATCGCTTATCTCGACTCGTGAAGGATGAAGTTTTACCTTCTCTTGATTTCACTGACTTTGGAACATGCGTCAAATGCCTTAAAGGCAAAATGACAACAGCAACTAAGAAAGGTGCCATTCGGAGTTCTAATTTATTAGAAATAATTCACACCGATATTAGTGGCCCTTACACCATTGCTGGAATAACTGGACATACTTCATTTATTACTTTCATTGATGATTATTCTCGTTACATGTACTTGTATCTAATCAAGGACAAATCTGAATCACTTACAACTTTTAAAGATTATAAAACTGAAGTTGAAAATCAACTAGATCTTAAAATAAAAGTTGTGAGATCATATAGAGGAGGTGAATATTATGGTAGACATACTGATGTGGGTCAGGCTCTTGGTCCATTTTATGAGTTTGGTAAAGGCCAGGGGATCGTGAACCAATACACCATGCCCGGTACTCCTCAACAAAATGGTGTTGCTGAAAGGAGAAACAGAACCCTAATGAACATGGTGCGCAGTATGTTAGCCAACTCAGATTTACCCTCATTCCTCTGGACCGAGGCCTTAAAGACAGCAGTTCATATACTCAATAGAGTTCCTTTGAAATCTGTCCCTAAAACTCCTTATGAACTTTGGACAGGAAGGAAACCGAGTCTTAGATATATGAAAGTATGGGGTTGTCTTGCCGAAACTAAACTCTATAATCCCTTCTTAAAGAAGCTTGACATGAAAACTGTTACATGTTACTTCATCGGGTATCCCGATCACTCAAAGGGTTATAGATTCTATTGTCCTACCCACGTCACTCGAATTGTAGAAACAAAGCATGCTCATTTCCTTGAGGATTCAAAGGTCAGTGGGAGCAGCGAAAATCCTGAATCTGATTTGCAAGAAGTACAAGACGCGGGGGGGAGACACTCGTCGACTAACTTACCTCCGATTACTCCTCTTGTACACCATGCTACTCTGAACTTCACTGCACCTACTCCGACACAATCAGGACTCACTACTGCTCCAAACGTTACCGAGAATGAAGGCACCTCATCTGATCAACATCAACACAATACCAACCATGCTGAACCCGCTAATCAGCTCAGGAGGTCATCTAGGCCTAAAGTGCCTACTAACTTTGATGATAATGTAACCTACCTGACTGAAGCTGAAATGGATGCCGGAAAGTTTACTGATCCTACCTCTTATCATGAAGCCATTACTAGTGATCAGTCTTCTGAATGGAAGATAGCTATGACTGATGAGCTTGATTCCATGAAGAAAAACGATGTTTGGGATTTAGTAGAACTACCCAACGGAGTAAAACCCGTAGGATGTAAATGGGTGTTTAAAACAAAACTGGATCCGAATGGGAACATTGAACGCTTCAAAGCAAGATTGGTTGCAAAAAGTTTCACTCAGAAAGAGGGAATTGACTATCAAGAGACCTTCTCTCCTGTCTCTCGTAAAGATTCCTTAAGGATAGTGATGGCCCTCGTAGCTCATTTTGATTTAGAGCTACATCAGATGGACGTCAAAACTGCTTTCCTAAACGGCGACTTGTATGAAGACGTGTTCATGAAACAGCCTGAGGGCTTCATGCCTGAAGGTCAAGAGCATTTAGTCTGCAAGCTAAAGAAATCCATCTACGGGTTAAAGCAAGCCTCACGTCAATGGTATCTAAAGTTTGATGAAGTGATGAAGAAGCACGGTTTCCTAAAGAATCAAGTGGATCAATGCACCTACCTCAAGATGAGTGGGAGCAACTTTACTATACTTGTCCTTTATGTCGATGACATCCTTCTGGCAAGTAATAACTTAGATATGTTGCATGAGTCGAAGCGCTTACTTTCGCATAATTTCGACATGAAGGATCTCGGAGAGGCCTCTTACGTTATTGGCATCGAAATACACCGAGATAGAGTCAATGGACTTTTGGGTTTATCTCAGAAGGCTTACATTGATCGGGTCCTCACACGCTACAACATGCAAAACTGCTCTCCCTCTGTAGCTCCAGTAGTTAAAGGAGATGTCTTCGGTTCCTTTCAGTGTCCGAAGACTGAGGCTGAAAAGGCGCAAATGAGAATGATACCTTATGCATCAGTAGTCGGGAGCCTTATGTATGCTCAAGTCTGTACTCGTCCCGATATCGCTTACATTGCTGGAATGCTCGGCCGTTATCAAACTAATCCTGGCCTTGATCACTGGAAAGCAGCTAAGAAAGTACTTAGATATCTTCAAGGGACAAAGGACTTCAAACTGACTTATAGGAGAAGTGATAATTTGGAAGTGGTTGGTTATTCTGATTCTGACTTTGCTAAATGCAAAGATGACAAGAAATCCACTTCGGGGTACATCTTTATGTTAGCAGGCGGACCGATCTCATGGAAGAGTCATAAGCAGCAGCTGACAACAACCTCAACTATGATGGCTGAATATGTTGCAGTGTAAAATGCAACCTGTCATGGAATGTTGTTGAGAAACCTTATCGCTGGACTCAAAGTCGTTAACTCTATCTCTAGACCATTGAAGCTTTACTGTGATAACTCAGCAGCCGTTAACTTCTCGAACAGTAACAGTTCGACCGGTGCTGGTTTATATCTTGATACAAAGTACTTGTTCGTTCGCGAGCGAGTTGAGGAAAATAATCTTTGTATTGAGTATATAAGTACTAAAGTTATGCTTGCGGATCCGATGACTAAAGGTCTCCCTCCTAAGATATTCGAAGAACATGTTTCGAAGATGGGCTTATGTAAAGACCTTATGGCATAATGTACTTACTTATGATTAATGAAATTTCCTCACTTATTTGATTTGTTTGTCTCTAAATATATGTTTATGCATGCCTAACGACATATAGACACTAATAACACAAATCATTCGTTAAAGGGCTTACTCGTTAATTGATCCTAACTTAAGTTTTAAATTTGTATTGTAGTATGATTAATGGGGGTCTTGAATTGAATAACTGATTCAATGACTGTATTTCTCTGCTATGATTACAGTTTAGAACTAAAATGAGTATTATCAATCTGCAGACTTATTTAATGCTCATAATAAATAATCACTTGGCCAAGTGGGAGAATGTTAGAATAAATTATATTTAATATATGGCCCTCATGATTATTTATCTAATTGATCAATTAAATTAAATACCCATTTAGATAGGTAATTATATGATAGACGTAATTACCCTTACTATCCTAATTAGGGTTTCCCCTTGGGTGTATATAAATATGAGGCTTATGGCTCCTAATTTCGGTTACTCACCATTAACATCATAACATACACGATTCTCCTCATCTCTAGAGAACTCGTGAGCCTCCATAACCGAGCCACCTCTACTCATTCCATCCTCACGATACACCCTAAACGGGAACCCGGTCGGATCGTCATCTCAAGCATCATGTCTGGAATCAACAACGCATTCACTGGATTCACAGGTTTCATCTAATCTCTATTTCATTGTTATTTTCGTATTCATGTCTACATCTAAACCAAAGGAATCGATCCAACATTTCTAATATGTGAAAGCAGTCGAACCGATGTATAATTGTAACAACCGACTAATTATTGATAATGTGACATTTGGATGTTTGGATTTTATCGTATCTTTATTATTTATACTAGATTATTACCCGTGTATTACACGGATTACATAAAAATATTAAATAATTAGTAAAATTTATATAATATTTTGATAGACATTGATTAAATTATGTATTAATATTTATTTTAATTAATAAAACAATATTTAAACTTTTCAATAACTAAAGAAATGTACTTGAGTTTTTTGATTTCTAACAATAATGATTTTTAAGTTAACCGATCTTATTATTTAAAATTTAAAAACTAACTGTTGCAAATCAAGAACATAATAAACAATTTATTTAATTATTAAAGTTAAAAGACTCATTTGAAAATATCATTAAACATTAAGAATTAAAATTTTAATTTTTCCTATTATTTTTATTTTACTTTTGGGTTTTAAAATAAATTATTTTTTAAACGTTTTGTTTTAAAATAACATCAATTGTTTATAAAAATCCTATTAATTAAAACTTTAATTTATAATTTACTTCATTTTCTAAAAAAAATGTTTTTTTAAGAAAACTTGTTCTTTATAAAACTTGATTGATTTATAGAAATTATTATAAACTTATTTTAAATGTCTACAATTTTAATGAAAATATTTGATTTTTAATATATCAAAAACTATTTTCTAGTATGAAAAATGAAAAATAATATTATTATTCATTAATATTATAATTATCTAATAAGATAGATAATATAGTTATTTAATAGGAGAGATAAATAAAATAGGATGGTAAAAATGTGACAAGTGTCAATTAAAACATGAAAATGTGACATGTGGCAAAAATATTTTTGTTATTATAATAGAAAGATGAGAGGCCCCGTTCCCCGGGATTCTCTCGGTTGGTTAAACATCAAAAGCATAGCTCTTAAACCGTAGAATAATATTATATTATAGCAGCGGAATTCGTTACATAACATTTAATCTTAACAGGAGTGCCAGTTCTTGAATAGGTAGTCCTCATGCCATGCCACGAGCCATCCTATCTCCATCATAACATGCTCAACCTAACATGCATGCTAAAACAAGTCAGCTTTCGCTGGTGAGTTCTAAGTTAATTTTTTTATAAAAATCTTTACGCATTCATATCTTTAAATAACATAGCATAAGTCATAACATACATAGCATCATAACTTACTGCTGACCGAAGTCAACAGTCTCAATCATACTGAACATAAAACATTTCATATACATAACATGCATGACATCATAACATCAATCTTACGGTGCATAAATGTTGCCTGTCCTGTTGACCGAAGTCAACAAGCTTGCACAAGACTTCTTAACCTACCAACCCGAAGTTGATAACTTATACATGCATAAGATTTCCTTAACTGGCGACACACAGTCAGCAGCCCTGTTCTTGCACAGGACTTCTGCCTGTTCTTGCACAGGACTTCTGCCTGTTCTTGCACAGGACTTCTGCCTGTTCTTGCACAGGACTTCTGCCTGTTCTTGCACAGGACTTCTTAACCTTCAATCGAAATTGACGGCTCATACCGGTACAAAACTTCTTGACATACATCATTTATACATAACATGGTTTAAAGCGTTAAACCATCATAATCATAAACGGTCTTTCGCACCGCAGTTCTCAGGTTTTGCCCAACCGCAGCTTGGACTTCATTATCACATTTCCTGCTCGACCTCGGTCGATGTTTTTTTTTTTAAAAAAAAACAAAATCATTTTCCTTCTCAACCTCGGTTGAGAATTCAACCATTCTTTATACTCTCAACCGCGGTTGAGACTTAAAACATTATTTACTTTAAAACATTATTTACTTGAAAACATTATTTACCTGACCTTAATGAGGTTAGCGTCACTTTCATACAATAACTTTACAACTTGAACATTTTTTTACTTTAACATATTCTCTTATCTGACCGTAGCCAGATAAAACAATCATTTACATAAAATAACTTTATAACATGCATATCAGCCCTAAAACTTTAAAATAGTAAAAGAGGGCTCATAGAACTCACAATCATTTCAAAGATATTTATCATGCATGCACATCAGCCCTAAAACGTTAAAACAGTAAAAGAGGGCTCGTAGAACTCACCTGCTCTATGCTTCTATCGTGCAATTTTGGCTCCTCAATTCTTATCTTACGTAACCGCCAATTTCCTAATAACATCAGTACCCTAATGGGATTACTTAACGTATCTTTATATTTTCAGGTATTGACTCGAGTCTTTAATTGGACAGCATGACGGCTTATGCTTTTCGGTTTTCTTAAAAATATTTGGGCAGTATTTCAGCTTATAAAACTTTATTTTAGAGTTTTAAATTGAACAGAACCTCGTCTTATAAATATATATTTTTATAAAATATTTGGGCAGCATCTCTGCATACTTCGTATTTTACAAAAATATTGAAAATAGCCTCCACGCATAATATTAGTGTGGTTTTAAAACAAACAATATCTCGACCATACTAATTAAATAATTATTTTAAAATAAGAGTATAATAGGTTGTTACCTCAAAGTAGCTCGTACCAATGCTCGCTTAACAATCTTTGAACGAAATTTTAGTAACTACCGTACCCGCTCAAGGGTTTAGGAGATTATTTTGACAGAGTTTTGTTACTTAAGAGGAATGAATATTTGATCGTCGAACTACATCTATTTATAGATGTACATTTCCTTCGTCAGTAAGAAAGAATATATATATATATATATATATATGGTCAAGTTCAACGTATTTACATTTTGACATATGTTTAATTGATTATTTTATTATTATTTTATTATTTTATTATTATTATTATTATATTATTATAATTAATTTAGCTTAAATCTTGTTTTTCTCGTATAACTTTTTGCATCTGATGTTTTAAAAACTTTCGAATATGCCGTTGAAATCTACTAATTATTCTCTACATTTCTACCCAAGTTTCGTTGAAAACGGAGCAGGTTCAAAAATAATATATTTTAATATTCACGAGCTTATATCTTGTTCATACTTTATCGTATAACGGTCTGGTTTATATTAAAGTGATCGTAATTACTTCAGGATTGTTCATAAAAATTTCGAACCCAAACGGTCACAGAAATTTTTACACGTTATTAATAGGCTTTATAACGTGTCCATACATTATCAGATATTTTTATCGTTTATATCATTTTGATCGTAATTACTTTACGAACATTTATATAAAATTTGAACATAAACGGTTACCGAAATTTCGCACGTTTATTATTGGGTTGCTAAATTTTCGGCTGTTACAAATCTACCCTCCTTACAAGAGGTTTCGTCCTCGAAACCTGTTACGGTTCAAACAATATGGGTAGAATTGTTTCATCTCGTCTTCAGTCTCCCATGTAGCCTCAGATCCTTTTCGGTGTTTCCAATGACCCTTAATTTGTCTAATCGTCTTGTTACACAATTGTTTTTCTTTCGTGTCAACCATTGCCACAAGTTCTTCTATGTAGTCTAACATTTCATCATCTTCAACATCGTTTAATGGCACATGTCCTACATCATCTGCTAGACATTTTCTTAAGTGTGAAACGTGAAATGTCGAGTGAATTTCACTCAACTTATCTGGAGGATTTAATCGATAAACTATCCTATTGATTCGTACCATTTTTCAAAAAGATCCAATAAACTCAAACTCCGTTTCCTCTTTTACTGAATCTAATAATTCCTCTTCATAGTGAAATCTTTAAACAATACTTGATCGCCTTCCTCGACTCTATTGGTCTTCGCCTTTTATCAGCATAGGACTTTTGTCGATCCTGTGCAGCTTTCATCCGTACTTTAACTAGTTGAAACTTGTTCAGCTAATCTTACTATTAGCATGATAGCTGTTGTTGTATGAGAATTCCACTAATGGTGAATGATCATTCTAGATACTACCAAAATCAATAAAAGAAGCTCCAAACATATCTTCTAAATTTGTACAGTTATTTCCGGACTGTTCATCTGTTTAAGGATGATACACAGTGCGGCTATTTAATCTTGTGTCCATCGATTCATGAAATTGTCTTCAAAATCTTGAAACAAATCGCGTATCACGATTTTACACTACAAAACTGGAACTCTATGTCATGTAACTTTTCCTTTCACAATTAATTCAGACAATTTCTCTAACGTATAAGTCTCACGCATAGACAAGAAATAAGCACTCTTCATTAATCGGTCTGCAATTTCTCAAATAGTATCGCGACCTTTTGCCTTGAGAGACGTCTTAATAATTAAACCTATGGTGATGTGTTCCCACTTCTCTTCTGGGACTTCTGAAAGTTGCACATGACAATAGGTTTCTGATGTTCCGCTTTCACATGCGCTTATGTCAATCATTTGTTTACGTACTACATTACATTTAACTTTATACCTGGCCACCAGTAAACTTTCGGAGACCTTGATACGTTTTCGTTGCACCAGGATGGATTGAGTAACGTAACCTATGTTCTTTATCTAATATCCTTGACCTGTTGCCCCTATTTCGCGGAACCTACACTCTATCAAATCAAATCTTAACACTGATTCATGTTCTTCCAAACTCTTAATTATCTTGAAGCATATGTTATTACCTTTTCCCCTTTTTACTGTACTCTTGTGCTTCTCGTATCATTTGTATGTTGACGAGAGAATATAGTTCATATCTTCTTCCATTTAGTCTTTACAAACAGTTATCTCTCTTGGCATTAAACAATTTATAGAGCACTCGTTGGAAGTTGATCATTAATAAATTTTCTTAACATAACTTACATACATATCTTAACACATAAAGTTGTCAGTGCATAAAGCCAACCAAATTTTTTTTTCATTACATAAAACAAACCAAAACCAAGTCTTGGTGTTGTTACAAGATTTCATTAATCGCCTTATAATGAGGATTTCTTGTTTCTCTCAATAAGAAGGCTTCATCGTTTACCTCATCATTTGCCTTATTAAGAGGACTTCATCACTTGATCCACTTTATGCATGACAATCTTATCATAAAACTTTCCTTTGATAACATACGTATGCACACTATCACATAGCAATACCATGAATTTTCTTATACATGGGACAGTGGCAATTATCCTTTATCGTTAAGCTTGTACTAATACATAGTTCCTTAAGTAGTTTCTTGCAACAGATGCAAGACTCCCTTAACACCTGTAACCGTAATAAACCCACATTTACAATCTATACTTTAAGCTCTATACATATTCTATGCATGTTCAACATCTATTATCCTGTACCGACAATATAGTTCATTAAACGATAACAATGTTGCAACACTTATGTATCCTCTTCTAGCATAAATAGCTTCCAGTTAGAGTTATTAAAATCATCTCTAACATCTTTAGCATACGAGTTCTTGGTCTGATCTATCTTCATGTCACTACTTGTCAAAAGCATGTCGTATCATTTCAATCTTTCATAACCTTCAAACTTTCTTGATGATTTAACATTTCTTTTCACTCGCATTTGACATAAGACTGACTCTAGACTTTACTTTCACTTATACCTAATGCTAGGCATGCACTCATTTATTTTCGCTTATCAATTCCTAATCACACCTTTATCACATATGTTCGTATAATCGACTTTACTATCTCACTTTCACGTTTAGTAAACATAGGTAAAATTCTTAATTCCTAATGTCAACATGTATTCCTCAACCTAGTGAGATCTTGTCAGGATTTAGGATACTAACAAAACATTATCATTCATGACATAAAGAATAATCTCATCAAATCTCTAGTTCAAAATTTAACTTACGTTACCTCAATCAGATGTATTCATCCTAACTTTATAATATTATTCATTCACAAGTGATGAATAATTTATCCATAAATGAAGTTCCTTGTTCGTTTGTAAGCCGTTTCCCTCATTCGTAAGTCAGTTTCATCATTCGTCAGTCAATTGAATCACCTACACATAAACTCAATCACCCGTACTAATTCTTTTCATCCATAATTGATTTCTTTCATGCATATTGATATACGTACATTCATATCATCATCATATTATCATTTCCTGAATGGTTACACAATGTGTTGCATCCACCATTGTTTTCCTCATCACTTCCCATGCCTGCTTTACTTCTCGGACCGTCATCGTCTTCAAATTAAACTACATTTCTACCATTGATCGAACTCTGTTTCCAAGTTCTAATGGTTTCCTTCCTGATCAACCTTTGGATTAGCACATTTACAATTCCTTAGGGTATGTCATTCATCATTAGCTTCCCAATTAATTCAACGATGAAGGCAACATGACCACAATGCAATTTAGGATATATAAGGTATTCGTATGGTAGACAATAATACAAACTCAGTTTTATAGTAAATCATTAATAACAGTGTCCGGAATGTAATTAATCATTTACTTTTCCAACCGTGCTTCCATTATTCCTATTCATACTTTATACCCATTAATCCATGAATCTTTGTCAAACCAATAAAGTAAGACCTTAACCAGTATCCATCTAATCAAGTGAGCATTCCCAATTGTTTCTATAACTCTTTCAACCTTTCTAATCACATTTTGTTCTTTACCTTCATTGACATCGAATAGTTATAATTCGTTCAGTCATTGAATCCTTCCTTTTATGTCCAAGTCATATGACAGATGAAACCCGAGCATTAGTCATATAGATAAATCTGTAACCGCAGTAGCTAATTGTGGTCACTATTTATCTATACTCGTGTGTCTAGGGTTTCTTCTACCACATGCTTAGTTCATTTCCTACTAGACATTATTATTACCCATAGTCTAAATAGTCCAACATATTCATGCATCTTAACACATATAGGCACATAAACATGCATCTTTACTTTAACTACTTCATATTAACTTTAAGGCACATAAACCTTAAATCTATTTCAAGTATAGCATAACATATATTCCTTACTTTAGCAAGACGCTCGTGGCATTGAACTACCCTTGACTGGCTTCCTTAACCTTGATCCCATTCTCAGTTTAAGTTCAGGCATTAGGTTATGCCCGAATCTCTCAAACTATGGCTCTGATACCAACTTGAGAGGCCCCGTTCCCCGGGATTCTCTCGGTTGGTTAAACATCAAAAGCATAGCTCTTAAACCGTAGAATAATATTATATTATAGCAGCGGAATTCGTTACATAACATTTAATCTTAACAGGAGTGCCAGTTCTTGAATAGGTAGTCCTCATGCCATGCCACGAGCCATCCTATCTCCATCATAACATGCTCAACCTAACATGCATGCTAAAACAAGTCAGCTTTCGCTGGTGAGTTCTAAGTTAATTTTTTTATAAAAATCTTTACGCATTCATATCTTTAAATAACATAGCATAAGTCATAACATACATAGCATCATAACTTACTGCTGACCGAAGTCAACAGTCTCAATCATACTGAACATAAAACATTTCATATACATAACATGCATGACATCATAACATCAATCTTACGGTGCATAAATGTTGCCTGTCCTGTTGACCGAAGTCAACAAGCTTGCACAAGACTTCTTAACCTACCAACCCGAAGTTGATAACTTATACATGCATAAGATTTCCTTAACTGGCGACACACAGTCAGCAGCCCTGTTCTTGCACAGGACTTCTGCCTGTTCTTGCACAGGACTTCTGCCTGTTCTTGCACAGGACTTCTGCCTGTTCTTGCACAGGACTTCTGCCTGTTCTTGCACAGGACTTCTTAACCTTCAATCGAAATTGACGGCTCATACCGGTACAAAACTTCTTGACATACATCATTTATACATAACATGGTTTAAAGCGTTAAACCATCATAATCATAAACGGTCTTTCGCACCGCAGTTCTCAGGTTTTGCCCAACCGCAGCTTGGACTTCATTATCACATTTCCTGCTCGACCTCGGTCGATGTTTTTTTTTTAAAAAAAAACAAAATCATTTTCCTTCTCAACCTCGGTTGAGAATTCAACCATTCTTTATACTCTCAACCGCGGTTGAGACTTAAAACATTATTTACTTTAAAACATTATTTACTTGAAAACATTATTTACCTGACCTTAATGAGGTTAGCGTCACTTTCATACAATAACTTTACAACTTGAACATTTTTTTACTTTAACATATTCTCTTATCTGACCGTAGCCAGATAAAACAATCATTTACATAAAATAACTTTATAACATGCATATCAGCCCTAAAACTTTAAAATAGTAAAAGAGGGCTCATAGAACTCACAATCATTTCAAAGATATTTATCATGCATGCACATCAGCCCTAAAACGTTAAAACAGTAAAAGAGGGCTCGTAGAACTCACCTGCTCTATGCTTCTATCGTGCAATTTTGGCTCCTCAATTCTTATCTTACGTAACCGCCAATTTCCTAATAACATCAGTACCCTAATGGGATTACTTAACGTATCTTTATATTTTCAGGTATTGACTCGAGTCTTTAATTGGACAGCATGACGGCTTATGCTTTTCGGTTTTCTTAAAAATATTTGGGCAGTATTTCAGCTTATAAAACTTTATTTTAGAGTTTTAAATTGAACAGAACCTCGTCTTATAAATATATATTTTTATAAAATATTTGGGCAGCATCTCTGCATACTTCGTATTTTACAAAAATATTGAAAATAGCCTCCACGCATAATATTAGTGTGGTTTTAAAACAAACAATATCTCGACCATACTAATTAAATAATTATTTTAAAATAAGAGTATAATAGGTTGTTACCTCAAAGTAGCTCGTACCAATGCTCGCTTAACAATCTTTGAACGAAATTTTAGTAACTACCGTACCCGCTCAAGGGTTTAGGAGATTATTTTGACAGAGTTTTGTTACTTAAGAGGAATGAATATTTGATCGTCGAACTACATCTATTTATAGATGTACATTTCCTTCGTCAGTAAGAAAGAATATATATATATATATATATGGTCAAGTTCAACGTATTTACATTTTGACATATGTTTAATTGATTATTTTATTATTATTTTATTATTTTATTATTATTATTATTATATTATTATAATTAATTTAGCTTAAATCTTGTTTTTCTCGTATAACTTTTTGCATCTGATGTTTTAAAAACTTTCGAATATGCCGTTGAAATCTACTAATTATTCTCTACATTTCTACCCAAGTTTCGTTGAAAACGGAGCAGGTTCAAAAATAATATATTTTAATATTCACGAGCTTATATCTTGTTCATACTTTATCGTATAACGGTCTGGTTTATATTAAAGTGATCGTAATTACTTCAGGATTGTTCATAAAAATTTCGAACCCAAACGGTCACAGAAATTTTTACACGTTATTAATAGGCTTTATAACGTGTCCATACATTATCAGATATTTTTATCGTTTATATCATTTTGATCGTAATTACTTTACGAACATTTATATAAAATTTGAACATAAACGGTTACCGAAATTTCGCACGTTTATTATTGGGTTGCTAAATTTTCGGCTGTTACAAAAGATTATCACTCAAAAGAAAATACTTTAGAATGGTAAAATAGTCATTCTACTTATTTGTTCAGATGTTCAACCAAACAGTTTTAACTGATTCAACACTTAATGGTTCAGACCCTCTTGATTATTCACACATCTTAAGCATTCATATGCAAAATCTCACTTATGAAATGTTGTGTCGCTTATTCCGTTTTTATCGTTCGTGATGTTTCTTACATATATCATTTGAGGGGAAGGTTCCTCTAACAAGACTTTTTTTGCATAACACTAGTTGTTAAAGTTAAAACCAAAAAGCAAATATTGTAGGGTTCGGTGAGACGGTTCTAATGCCATCAAAATGAGTTCAATCGGAGTTCGTTTGGGTAGGTTTTATAGATTTTAAAAATCTTTTTTAGCCTTCTTAAACAAAAAAGACTTTTTATTTGATCATTACCCTATCATTTGATACTTAAAATTGCACAAGATTACGTTAAACATGTCGTATTTACGTTTTTGCAGGTCTAACCGAAGACGGAACCGAAAATTGACACAACACTACTCGACACAGAATTATTATTTTTTAAATCACATTTTGTGGGAAATGTGTTGCAAAACTGTAACGCATTTGCGACAAAATTATTATTTTTTAAATTGTGTAGCTAATTTGTCACAAACCAAACACAAAATTATCGTTATTAATGATATAATGGGTGAGAAAAATAAGAAAATAAATATTTACTACAAATTTGTGACAGATATTATAATTAATTTAATTGAATCTAGTGTTTGTCGGAAATGTGTAACAAATTTGCTACACATTTGCGACGCAATAGGATTAAAACAAATATACATGGATTTAATATCTTTATTATTGTTATTATATTAAATATGGGTAAAAAAATTATCAAAATAATTCTTTCCGACACATTTGCGACACATAAAGTAATTAATAAATTAAAATCTCATTTTTGTCGAAAATGTGTAGCAAATTATCAAAATAATTCTTTCCGACACATTTGTTACGAAATTTTCATTTTCAACCTCTCGTCACTATTTTGTCGCAACTTCAAAGCAAAATTTAGCTAGTTTTTTTTAGACTGAAAAGTGTCACTAATGCGTAGCAATTTTAGTACGCATTTTATTTCGTCACAAATTATGGTAGCAAAAATCCTTTTTTCTAGTAGTGCAAACCTGAAAATTGTGCTAGACAAGATAAGCTCAATACAACCTTAATGTTTATGACTTAACAAAAACATACCTGTTTGACCCGGATTTTTATACTTTTTAGGAGATATTAATACTTTAAAAATACAATTTCACAAAAAAGAATATAGAAAATAAATATGACATTTTAGTTATAAAATTTCACGTAAAATTCTTTTTAAATACAATACCAAACCAAGTAAATTCATGACAAAAAGCATACTTTAAAAACAAAAAAAATAATATAGTATAAATAGATTAAAAAGATCAACCCAACTGTTACGCTAATATGAACATATCTAGTCCAGCTAAAAATCGTTTATACTACCCTGAATTTTGTATTAAGTTGGTGCTGTTTTTTCATGTTTTTTTCGTGCTGTTTCATAAATTCAAGCCGGCCATGTGTAATACTAATCATGTGACATCTGACCTAATACACAAAATGAAAACCCCTAGCCAGTTTGCTTTGGTTTCGTTTGATATTACTCTTGTCTATAGAGCTGTAAACAAATTAAACGAATACAAACGGGTTATTATTTGTGCCCGTTCGTCTAACTAATTAATTTATTCATGAACGTTAACTAAACGAAAATTGTTGTTTGTGTTTGTTCTTTAAAAAATTGAACTTATTCACAAACGGTTCACGAACACAAATGAACACAAATAATAAAAATAAACATTCTTAATCTTAAGCAATAAAGATAATCTTTTATAAAAATATAAAGTTAAACAATTAATATAAAAATCAAAAAATAATTATCATGAAACAAAACAAAACAAAACAAAACAAAGCAAAGCAAAACATAAAAGTAATAATCGTAATTAAAATTATCTTAAATTAATGTTTCAAAAACCTTTGTTTCAAATTTATATGTTTTTTATCTAGATACAAATTACTAAATTTCTTGCTTAAATATTATGGTATCAAATTAACTATAAAAAGTTTAAGAATATATATATACAACACATTTAATAAATAAATATAATAAATGAACATTAACGAATGTAAACAAACGTATTACCGAATGTTCACGACACGACCTTTTTTATGTTCGTTTATTTAACTAAACGAATGAAATTTTTGTTCGTGTTCGTTCACTTATTAATTAAACGAACACACGTAAACAAACTTCTCACTGAACGCTTTACAAATGTACACTGAACATTTGATTTGTTCGCAAACAAGTTATTATTGCATGGTATCTAATTACCTATCGCGTTCTAACATGGCAAATACGTAATTCTATTCATATTCTTTGAAAAATAAGAAAACAAAATGAAAATGAAAGATACCATTGATACCATCACGTAATTAACTTTATTATCAAAGCAAATTTGATTTTAATAAAATATAGAAGTATGACAAATGACAATCTCTATTTTTTTTTTTATTTTCAAAGGCAATACCATCAACATAGTCATAGTATTTTTTTTTCTCAATTTTTAACTTAAACTTGTATCTATGTTTTCCTATTTTATTCACAGCCACCATCGTGAGAGAAATCGATTAGATGTTAACTGCAAATCAATGATGATTATGTTAATAAGATTGTCAATGATAATAAAGTGAAAGTTGAGATTATTATTTGCTAAACTGTTAGTATAAATTATATCAACCTATAAGTCATAGTTTGAACTATATATTAAAATTTAACGTGCGTTTGAATTAGACATTCCATGATAACACAGGGGCTAGTTGTAACTTCACATTTTGTTTCAAGAAACAGGAGAATGCAGTTACGTTGGACGGTTGAGAGTAATGGATCGGAGAAAAGTAACTTCATGGAATAATTTTTTGACTTCATATCGTAAAAATGTTGTATCGACAAAAAATCGCAACATTGGTTTTTTAAATTTTGTGTATTTTATTGTCTATATTTGACTTTTTAAAAAACTATTTAGATATTTAAATAAAATTTTAAGAGGAAGAGTGTAAATACTACCGGTATAAATATTGCATGCATGGTATATATGATGAGACATTTGGTCAACAAAAGTTGTTGAGTTAAATACTGTATATAACTTAGACGCAACGCATTACTTCCAATTCCCATTATAAGATTTGAGTAATAACTCACACACATCACACATCATATAAAATCGTACTTTAAAATATTAATGGTTTTTACAAGTATATAAATATAAAGTGTGCATGACTTTATTATATAGGCGTTAATTGTTCTTAAATACTAAAATCATGTAGAGTGATCATACTGAAAAAAGTTTGTGTAATAACTCTAACTTGGCATACACGTGATTTTATCAAGTAAAATTAATTAACACTTGTATAATAAAATTATGTAGACTTCGTGCGTTCACACACAAAAGTAGATAAAACTTTTAAATTTAAACCGACCTCCATAGTTGTACATGCAACACTAAACTTATATAATATCCACGCATGAGATCAATTTGTAAACTATAACACTTGTTTATTAATGTTTCATAATATCATTCAAACATGTTGACAGCAATTTAGATTTGTATCATCTATAGATAATGATAAAGCTACATAAACTATACAAATAAACAAATAAACAAACTTACCCAGTATATTCCTACTTTTCAGCAGGGTCTGGGGGGAAGGATAGACACAAACCTTACCCCTATCACAGTTGAGACTTGGGATAAAAAGTCTGCTCCGAAGGAGTACTCGGCTCAAAAATAATATATAGGAAGAAGCAGTGGCGAAGTATAGTGAGGGCTGGGGGGGGGCGACCGCCCCCCCTATTTTTTCGTTCAGTGGTGTATATTTCCCGATTCGTAGTGCAAAATTTTTAAAAATTTTTATTTCCCCCCCCCCCGGAAAAAAAAATATACCCTATGTTTGCCCCCCCTGAAGTTTCGACCCCCCTACGCTTGGGGTCAAGCTCCGCCACTGGGAAGAAGATAATATATGCGTAAATAATATATAAGAAGAAGATAATATATGCGTAAATAATATATAGGAAGAAGATAATATATGTGTAAATATTGTTTTTCTTTCTTATTTCTCAACAACAATTACATGACCTTACATAAAAGTAAATAAAAAAAAAAAAAGACTAATATGCTATCAACTTTTAAATATTTTTTTGTCATTTGAGGTTCAAATTACTCAACATTAAATATTCATAACATGCCCCTCATGTTAAACTTAAAGTCCTAGATACATTCAGCGTGAACTAAAATAACTCGTTTTAACTTGTGATGTTGAAGTAACTTCATCAAGCTTGATGATTTTATTTTTGTTTTTCTTCTTCTAATTTGTAGATGAATCTTTTTTATTTTTTTAAGATTAATATATGCTAATTTTTTTTCCTGCAAATATTTGTTCTTTATACATATTGATGTGGATTTGCTTTGGTTTTCTTCTATTCATTCTTCATCACCTCTATTCTTCTTTTAGCATATTATGCAGGGCCGACTCAATTATTTCGAGGGCCCAAAGTGGGATAAAAATTTGGGGGCCTTAAGCCTTAACTAACAATTAGGAACTAATGGCAAAAAACAGTCCTCCTTTTATCCGGGCTTGGGACTGGCAATAATAAA
This sequence comes from Mikania micrantha, assembly GCA_009363875.1. Lineage (NCBI taxonomy): Eukaryota > Viridiplantae > Streptophyta > Magnoliopsida > Asterales > Asteraceae > Mikania > Mikania micrantha. The sequence continues at coordinate 7,400,427 of CM018690.1, read as the reverse complement.
GTAAAAGTTTATATATTGCGTAGTTAAATTTTTTTTTCAATTTATATGTACATGTATAAAATGTTTAAATTAAATTTATTTTTCTAGCTTTTTTAGATGCAAATTTTTTAATAAAATATTCATAATCAATTTCTTTTAGAAAATCCTTTTCAATTGACAAAATAGCTAAATCATTCAATCTTTCTTGTGACATTGAATATCTTAAATATTTTTTTAACAATTTTAATTTATAAAAACTTCTTTATGCGGAAGCAACCGTTTCGGTAACAGTTAACATAATTCTATAAGCTATATATGTATTTGGAAAAGAATTAAATTTTTTAATATAATTAAGTATATTAATAAGTGTATCATTTTCTACATGTATAATATGTCTTATAATTTTAAGTTCTTGAAATAAATCTATGGCATCTATATCTAAACTAGTACCATGTTTTAAAGAATTTTCAAGACTAATACAATTCTCGTAAACTATCATCATCATAGGATTTTAATTTTTTTTATGCGAAATAGAAAATCAAAAATAGTGTGACAACCCGTAAATTCCAGGTCAGCAAGTCCTTTAAAAATAATAATAGTTTATATTATTAGAATATACGTGACACTACAATTGGTTTAATTTAGTGTGACACGTGGCACAATAGTGCAAACATAGACAATCGCACCGTAATTCGAATAATTACCAAAAACGCACACACGTGTCTTAAAACTCACGAACGTTGGTGAACAATCGAACCGTTGATGCAATTAAACAACATTAAATGATATGTGAACATATGACAAGTAAAATCAAGACAAACTTCGAAAAACGATAAATGATAACGAAAAACGGACAAAAATCGAATCAAAACAATAAAAATGGGCCATTGGGCCAGCCAAGGACCCATCATGGTACACGATGGGGCTCGGCGAATTCCTTCGCGGTACGCGAAGGATGTGCTGGCAATTTGAATTCCCCGAAATTCTTCGCGGTACGCCACAACCTATCATTTCCACGTTGGCGGTACGCGACGTGTTTTGAGAGAGAACCCGATTATTTTAATCACAGTGGTACACCAAGACCATGCAACTAGGGTCTCGGCTGTACGCGAAGCCCTCCAGAACTCAAAAACTTTATAAATACAAACCCAATCTTTTTTTCACTTGTTCTTTACCATCACTCTCGATTGAAACACTGTGTACCCGACCAAATCACCAAAAACCTTTGTACTACTACAAAATAAGCCTAATGCAACATTTTTTTGTCACAAAAGGTTGCAAATAGGTAAAGGTGCACAAACCGGTTAAACGGCCGAAAACCGGTTTTGGAATAACCGAACCGGTTAACTGGCCAAAGTCTAGAAACCGGTTTTTACCAATAACCGGTTTTCAACCTCTAAAACCGAAACCGATATAATAAACGAAACCGGTTAACCGCAAAATAACCGATTTTTTACTAAGATTGACCGGTTAACCGGTTTGGTCTCTTGAAACCTCAAACCAGTCCTAAACCGCCGGTTTTTTCAAAACCTATAACCGATACAAATAACCGGTATCGGTTCGGTTAACCGGTTTTTTTGAGCATCTCTACAAATAGGTTGCATTAGCTAAAGTTGCATTAGCCTAATGCTACCTTTTTATTACATAATGCAACTTTTTAACTTTTTTAAAAAGTTGCATTTAAAAAAGTTGCATTAAGAAAAAGAAAGTTGCATTATGTATCAAAAAAGTTGCGTTAGACCTAATGCAACTTTAGCTAATGCAGCGTTTTTTGAATATAAAGGTTGCATTATGGTACTTTTTGTAGTAGTGTTGTTGTGACAACTAGTACCAGATCGTCTGGCAATTCGTACGGTATGTGTACTTTCACTATAACTATGTGTGAATGACTATGCGTGAATGACTATTTGATAAATCATTGTGTGAAAGCAGGGCTATAAAACAATATAACAGTTGTGTGTATTTGATGAAAATCGAAATACAGAAATACAACAAATCATGAGAAATAATACAGTGTGAGAACAAATGACAAAAACATATCGGTTGCGATCTGATTTCCATGAATAACTGAAATCAGATGGCCGATAAATCAGTGAGAAAACAAGGTGAAAACAGTACAACTTAGTTCAAATACGTGAGTTTAGTTGAGTCCGTCAGTGAGGAAATCCAATGCAAAACATAAGTTCAGTATCGTTTCGGAATAATAAACTGACAATGTGGTTGCGTGGGTGACGATTCACACAAACATATATGTGGGTTTAATGTTCTGAATGGTAACTAAAAAATAGAAAACAAAAATCAGAAAGTAAAGCCATCGTCGTATCCGTTCGGGTGGCGATTCGAACGAATATGCGCGAAGGAAATACGATCTGACGAAACGAAATTAATAAACGATTTCGAAATAAAAAAATAAGAAAAATAAATAGAAAATATTTATTAGGAATTACAACCTTAAAAAAGATTTTAGAAAACTATTTATTTACAACCCGAAATTTCGCGTATTACGTAACGAAAACGAGAAACGAGCGAACCGAACAAACCCGAACTTAAGTGGGGTATAAAAACCCAACTCAAGCCTTTAATTTCACATTTAATACTTCACCAACCTCATCTCTCTCTCTCTCTCTTATGGAACTCCTCTCTCTCTCTAAGATTCTTCACAAAAAACACCCATATCTCTCTCAATACTTGACCAAATCATACAAATTTGGTATCCACACGAAGCTCTAAACATTCTCTACAAGAAAGTACAAAGGATCGGTCTAGGTTTTCTGGGTTTTATCCAAGAACCGGACATCAGGATATGCAACACGATTTTCAGCAGCAAAACCTAATGAGTCTTCATGAAACTAAGTTCCTCACGTTGGGATTACACTAGAATAAAGATTTGGGAAGTTTGGTAATAATATCGACTCAAGAACATATAGTATCGATGGATTCTATGAGCTGAAAGGGAGTATCGACAGCAGCAAGTTGCAGGTCCCTTCCATCGAATCTGGCAAGTTCGATGGGGATAATATCGATGGACCGTTGTTGACATTAGTAAGATCGGAGCCTTCCAAGGACTTGGGCATCAGTCACTATCAATACTAGTTAGAATCAAAGTGTGGTTGTCGATTTTGAGTTGCTGCTGACATTACTAATGTCGACAAGTTGCAAAGCAGCTTTCAATCGAAACTATTAAGTACGATGCTACACCCAGACCTCAAGCTCCATCGATACTGGTCTCTAAAGATAATCCAAGTAAATTAAATTTGAATATGATCAAAATGGTGAACCAACCAATTCACAATATCGATGGACACCATGTAGTATCAACCGAGAACCTACTAGGGTTAGGTGAACCGGTTTATGTGGCATTCATCGGTATTGTCATGTTCTCACCAATACTATGTTAAATAATCCTCAAACACTTAAAACTCATAAGTTATATGATTTGATGACAAAATATGTGTTACCACTTAACAAGAAAAGACTAAGTGAACTACATTTTATAACTAGTAATATTAGGAATTCTCATAAAGAGTGTTAACGTATTTTCTTTTAGATTTAGTTAATAAATACACTTGTTAGATATGTATCAAACATATTGAATAGCTAAGTTTTATAACATATCACTTGTGTTAGCACATTTAAAATGATGATAATCATTTTAAGTTAATACAAGGTAACATTCTAAGTTTTAACTTAAAAACCTAAGTTTTATACTTCAAAATAATATGGTATCCAAACTTTTACAACATTTTAAAAGTTCAAGTCATAGTCCAAACACATAAACCAATGATGTATAATATACTAATGTTTAACCTACATTGGTTAGGTGTTAGTGTATTAAGTCACAAGTGAACTAGGACTAAATGAACAACAAAGACATATAAGTGTTAACCAACTTTAGGGTTAACTCTTAAGTCAATAACTTATACTTATAAGTTACACACAATTTGAAATCAAACACAGGATCATGAACACAATCTCAAGAACAACAATGAGCGCGTTCATTTTGTGAATACTTAGTCAACCACTTCAACCATCAGGTGAGTTCATACGCCCCTTTTCTAATCTTTTGATTTTAAACTGCGGGGCTGAAAAACATGCTAATTCTTTTATTTACTTAAAAGTTTTAGTACAATATTTCATTTATTCTATGATTTAGATGATATTGATTCTTCTTTATTATCACATATCATTTCATGTATGCTTGTGTGTTTATGACATGTTTGAGATATCAAGGATGAATCATGATAACATAGTTTCATGATTTCATCAGCACAATAGAATAACATAAGTTATAAGATTAAATCTTATAACACTTTGTTATTATTACAAAGATGAACATGAGATAACACTGAGACAAATTCAAGTGACATCACGAATGATAATCATGATAATATAATTTCATGATGATGATATCATTCAACACATTTATTGACACTGTGTAATAAGACGTGTTCTTATAACGCACTGTTAAAACTATGAGAACACATAACACTGAGAACATGTAACATTGAGACAATAACATTTGGGAACACAAATCAATAATTACTATTAAGACTGTTGTATTATATCACAAAAATCATGTGTTCATGAGTTTATGTCCAGTCATAAGTCCCTTACAAGTAAATCGTTTACCATTGATTTAGTGCGACTAATCCGACGATAGCGTAGTGCTACCATAGGTTTGACAAACCACCGGCGAGTGAGGTCGGTACGTTAATCGTATTTCATTATCATTTGCTGGTATCGTATGACCGGTATCGTATGACCGGTAACAGGGCTGCATCAGTCAAGTTTGGTAAACGACACATGGTGATATTAATCTACAGAAACTAATTGTAATTAACTATTTCGTTTCTATTAACTGGTAGACTGAAGAATTGACTTTCTTTCATGTCATATTACTAGTAATAGTTTCGTTGAAGGCACATATACTATAGGAACACAAATGGGATAGAGGTGAATTGGAGGCATTGTGATCTGATTACGTGAGGCTCACAATGGGTTCAATTTATGCTCTATACATTCAAATTGGGGAACAATATCAAAGAGTTAACTATTACTTCCAATCTTAGAAGTAAAATTACAGTTAACCGTCACATTTAGAGAATAATAATAAGGAAAAGATTTGATAAATCTGTTTTCTTAAAACATTGAGGGAGTATCATCACTTAGGGCATGATAACTTATTTCCCTCATACTCTTTTATTCTATTCATATAACACTATGGGTGATGAACACAATTTATGGGTGAATATCAAATGGGTTGAACACATGTGAGATAGAAATGGGTATCCATAGTTGTATTGCAAGTGGTATTGAATTCTGTTAAGTATGTGGTGGGCTGGCGGCTTCATTCGTGATACATATGCCCTATATATAAGCATGCTTAATTCGGATGACATACAACTTGTAGGTATAACTATGGAGTGTACATGGAATGAGACAGTTGAGGCAATATCAATAAAACTTGTGTGTGACATTGTGATTGTGAATGACAAGAATTCAACGATTTCAAATACTAAACTTATGAACTCACCAACCTAGTGTTGACTTTGTTTAAATGTATGTTTTCTCAGGTGATGAACATGTCTAGATTACAAGCAGCAGGATTAAGATAGTGGACTGTAGAAGAGACCTAGCTTACTTGTGTGTCGTGCATATTTTTTAATGACATAACTTTGAATCATCTTTTGTAAATTTTGTGTAGATACAAGATAGAAACTCAATGATTCTTTTGGATAGATTTACTTAGTTAAATTATGAACATGTATTGTGTAATTTAACTTTGTAATTCTATATTAAAGTCGTGTTAGCATTCTCATTATATCTCATGTGCTATGTAAAAAATATGATCACTATGATTATCAAACGATATCACGCCCCGAGAACCTTCCGCCCTACGGGAAAGTCGGTCCAGCCCGCCGACTTAGGGTGTGACAGCTGTTAGCACCAACATCCATCTCCAGAAGCTACAAGGAGCTATTCATGTACCTTGTTGAGGTCTTGGAGCCAAAAGAAGCTTGGAGGAATCATTCACCATCACTATCTTCTTGTACCAGTTGAGGAACCACCACCAGTAACTTCCAGAGCTGATAAACTCATGTTTAAGCTAGATCTCAGCATTCTTGAGTCTTGGGAGGTAGTCTTTGTAACCCATTTGCACTTAAATCACCTAAATACACACATACAACCACTAAAACCCACATGCAACACCTCTAGTATCACATGCACGAATTTATGAACTTATGGATCAGTGTTTGAGGCTTTGATTCACTGATTTGAGATATTAGATCACCTATTGTGGGTATTGTTGTTATTTTGTATCATATGGTAATGATTTGTGAATGTTACTATAAATAGTACTTTCATAGTGCAAGATGTTGCTAGATGATGTTCTAGACATGCTATGCTAGTTTGAATGATTATTTGTGGTTAGTATTGATGATATTTGCATGATTGGTGTGATAAATTTAATGAGATTGATGATTTGTTTATATCTTTCTATATTTAGAAGCTTTTGCCAAAGAATCTTGCCATACATGTTGATTTTGAACATGATAAAGTGTTTTGATGATAATAGTGGGCTTTTGAACATGTTTGTATAGTTTGATTTTGAATAAAATGTGATTTGTGATAAACTTTCCATTTATGGAAACTTTATTTGGGGGTTTTGAGGAAATACAATCTAGGGACACGCTAGATGATGAAATGTGTTCTAAAGAGCCTTGTTATGATAATATGAAAGTCTTTGCATGATCTTCGGTGTGAAACATAGCAAATTTAGTAACTTACTAAAAATAGTAACTTTAATAATGTGTTTAAAAGAGCTTTGTTATGATAATATTAAAGTCTTTGCATGATCTTCGGTGTGAAACATAGCAAATGCAGTAACTTACTAAAAATAGTAACTTTAATTACTTGAAATGGATTTTTGTGACAATGTGCGATGTGATAACATGATCACTTAGATACTATTTGAGAAAACTTGACAAACGCTAAACAAACATTAACAAACTATAAACATATCACCAACGGGTCATTGAGTCAAACACAGTCAAACACAGACGAACATAGTCAAACACAGCAACTTGGAGTTGTTTGGACATGAACACGGTCTAAGTAGACCAACACGGACACGAACACGAACTCATATTACCTATGTGTTATAGGTGACAATTAGGGACAAGCAATTCACAAAACACAAACAAATGCAGCACATGTGAGTTCACGACCCCTTTTTTCTCTTAGCTGTTTATTAACTCAAACCGGGGGAGAAATATATGCAAACACTTTTGACAAACAACTTAACAAACAATTTTGTACAAACCTTTGACAACTATTTTGTACAAACCACTTGACAAACATATTTGACTAAGTATCGCGCAAACATTCGACAAACGTTTTGACCAACATCTAGGTCAACGAACTGTACAACATTTTGACCAACATCTGGGTCAACGAACTAGACAAACATTTTTGACCAACATTTGGGTCAACTAGATGGGCAAACTGTAACATCACTGTACTTTCAGTTATCCGTACATATGTACGATTGTACTGTTACGAACTGATGAATTAATTACTTATGATTATGAATTATTGACTATCATTACTGATATTATTATGATTTGGTATACATATTGAGAACATATTATGACATGCATAAACCATGGTGAGTTTAGTTGAAACCCAACTAAACAGAACCAGAGAGTTTATTGCAGTTACATTTCACAAATTATGGAGGTTGATATGGAATGGAAATGAATTAGGAGTTGGTTTTGTTTGGTTACTAAACATAGTCAAGGACACATGGTCATGGTTTATCGAAATAGTGGTGGGACGGTGTTGGGGAGGTTGCGATCTACCTCTGCATATGCCCTATATATATGTATATTTCGGTCTATCATGGATGTGTCAGTGATATGGTTTAGTGGGTTTTGGATTGGGATTTATAATATTAAAGATAATTAAATAATAAAAATGATATTGGAAATAAATACGCGATGGTGAGGTTACGGTCATAATTTTAACGTGAATATTAATTCAGAAATATTAACTTAATAATGTATTCGCGTGGGTGACGATTCATACGAATATAATTATTAAGAATAATATTCTGAAACGATATTCCATAAATCGTAAATCGAATTGAAATACGATACAAGCGGTGGATTTGCAAAGGTGACGATCTTTGCGAATACGTACGTAAGTAACGCGTTTCGACGAGATAATTAAATAGCATTTAACGATGTTAAATTGATTAAAATAAGTTAAAAACGTTTATTAGGAATCACAACTTAAGACGGATTCCAAACAAATCGTTTTATTAAATAAATAATTTAACGTAAACGTATTCATTTTTATGAACCGGTCTTGATTAAAATCACTTCATTTAAAACAAAACGTATTTAACTGAAATGATTTACGGGTAATTACGAAACGATTTAAATAAAATCATTTTATAAAAATGAAATATAATTATATAAACGTGTTACGTTTTAAATATATACTCCGATCTTAACCGAACAATTATTGAATTTTATCGCGATAAAGACGAGACCGAGCACGCGGGGTGTAATACGCGATATAAGTGAGGAGGCTTCCTTCCTTTCTCATTTCTACCTCTTCACTCTCTCTCTAAAAACACACACAAGCCACATCTCTCTCTACCTTCTCACTAGGATTTCTCACTCGTTTCTCGACCGAATTACAAGATCTTGGTGTCCAGATGACCGCGTGAACGAAGAGAACAAGATTCCACGAAGAGATCCTGCATTTGACCGATGGTTCGAGGTACATCTGAACTTTTCTTTTCGGGTTTTGTGATAGAACTTCATGTGTTCATGATTTTCAACTTTTAAAACGATTCTTGGGTTTTATACTTGTTAATCGAGATTATAGTGACTGGTTGAGGCCATAGATGATTTGCAAGAGCTAAGAACTCGAGGGGGTTTGACGAGGCGGACCTGGTTCGGTGAAGGGTTAGGTCGGCCGAACCTGTTGGGGGGTTGGCCGAACCTTTTTGGTTCAAATTACATGGACTCAGCCGAACCCGGCCCCACGAACCCTAGCAGGCCAGCCGAACCCTTCTCCCCTCCTTGGCAGCGAACCTTCTCCCTTGTCAAGCCGGCTGCCACGAACCTAGTTCCGCCGAACCCTAGGAGCCAACGAACCCTTGTGGGCGGGAACAAGGTGGCCGAACCCTGTAGGGTGGCCGAACCTTATACTTTCAGTCGAACCTTACCATGATGGCCGAACCCTACGAAACGCTAAACCAGCGAACCTTCTATTCACCTGCGAACCATTGCATGTAGCCGGACCTAAGGATTCTTTGGGTCTAGCCGAACCTTTAAAAGGTGGCGAACCCTATGGCCAGCCAACTCACGAACCTTTCCTCTCTTGGTCGAACCCTTGGTCGAGCTTTGTTGGCCGAACCTTGCAGCTAGCCGAATCTTTTTTTTCTATTGGAGCTGAACCTAGACATAGGTTCGTTGGAAATGTTGGTGATAAAACCTAAGTATCGAACCTAGGGTTAAGGCTGATCAAAGAACAACATAATGGGTTAAATACATGCATGCATGAATAACTTGAGCCATTATTTCTTTAATTTTAATGAACATAAGTTGAGTTATGGGATTTTACATAGTGTTATATTCTATGTAAATGAACCATGTATCATTACTTTAAATTGAAATTGAATTGTCATAACTTAGTTTATAAAGGGGGATTAAATTAATAAGACATGCATGCATGTGTATATATGAGTATGAACAAAGTGATCATCTTACACACCCTTGGAGGATAACACCTAAGAAATTGCAAATTATTTTCATCATATAGATAATTAAGACTCACAAGTTTAAGCTAAAACGTAATGATGATCACTTACATACGGGGAGGGAGTTATCTTAAATTGGAAGTAAATTAACAAAGTTGATGGCAACTACAATAATAAAAAGTGAACGCTTATGAACGCTTAATCGAAATGAAATGCATATACTTATAAATACGAAACACTATAATTACAGATAGTTGAGTTTACCTTGAGTTCACTTACGCGAGCGCGCATATTACAAGGACACTGATTCAAAGGATTCAGGTGAGTTCTCATAACCTCCTTTTTTTTTAAACTGTTTTGTTTTAAACTCGGAGGTGAAACATGTATACCAATTTTTAAAATATTATTTTGATAATACATGGGTGATACATGTTTATCAATACGATATTCATATTATGGGATTATCACTGTATATGGATTAACATTGATTATTATAACTCCGTGTGGCATTTCTGATAACCTCGGTTATCCGAAATGATCACATGTACTGTCACGTGGGTTACCACAATTCCGTGTATCGTTGTGTTGACTTCGGTCTTCCGAGACGATTATATGTATTGTCACTTGGATTATCATAACTCCATGAGACCTTGTTGTTGACTTCGGTCATCCACAATGGTCACATGTATTGTCACGTGGTTGGATACCACTCCATGAACCATGTCTTTAACTTCGGTTAATCACAATGATTTCATGTATTGTCACTTATATTATTTGAGAATAGTAATGATTGTGATTGGTTGAATGATTATGTGGTTGATTATCTATGATTGTCTATGATTATATGAGATATGTGATAATGTGTTTGTGTTTGTGTGTTTGGGTTATGTGTTGGATATTATCACAGGTACTCATGTGGATTTTCTCAAGAAAGTATAAACTCTTAAAACCATTTTGTAAAATAATTTTTATATATAAAACTTTTATAATCATTTTGTGAAACATTTTTGAATATAAAAACTTATGATTACTCACCAACTACTTTGTAGTTGACACTTGATTTTCACATGTTTCAGGTAACGAAGCTAAGTAGGTTGAGGAAGATGAACTCACACTTTTGGACATCATCACATAGGAATCTTGGACTTAGCTAAATAACTAAAATTCTGGCGATTAGAATTTAGTATTAGAATTTAGTTAGATAGCTAAATCTCTTTTGTATTTGATGTAACAAATTCATTATGGACATGATTTTTGTGTAATTAATTTGGTTGATCAAATGATTTGTGATGATTTAACTTAGATGCCCACGAGCTTTTGAACAATCTACACATCCCTCGTGGCATCCCGACGTTTCTGCCATCGGTCGGGGTGTTACATAAACGTTATGAACATAAACTGGGTAACTCCAACTAGGGGAGGTTACCCGCAGACTTACTTTGACGAACATATTTTGATGTATTACTAGTTATGTTGTACAAACATTTTGAGTATGCTATATCACAACAAAGCCCTCACACAGCCATACCGTTAGTTGAACAACAAACGAGGCGTTATTACGTAGTACTACTGGGTCTGACAAACCCCGCTTGACGACAACTCTAACTGGCGGTCAGGACAAGGGTAATGTCGACCTATTGCCATTGTTTTGCGTTAGACATGGTGGATGCATCTAACAGTCTAGTTTCGGTAGTGGTGCAGCACACGCACACGGGACCTTGGGTCTACAACTTTAACATCTCCAGTATATGTCGTGCAAACTTTTTTTGTTGTTTACTTATTTATCGAATAAACTGTTTCCTGCTTACCAACATTTAAACTTGTGAAGTCACCAACTTTATGTTGACACACTTTAGTATATATTTCTCAGGTACTCAGCACACTTATGAGAATAGGATTGCACTTATGAAAATCCACTGAAGGACCATGCATTTAGGCATTGGAGCAAGATCATAGATTTCATTTGAACTGTATTAGGACATACATACTTTTGTATAAGCTTCCGCAACATTTATTTACTTCTGCTGTAAAACAAACTTATTTTGTTCTAGATATTTTAAGTAATATCCACTTGTTTTCGAAAGCATATAGAGTCGTTCAATATAACTAAGAGGTTTGATCCCGGCCACGTAACGGTCTGACACCGCAAGTGGTAATTTGAGGGTGTGACAAATTGTTTCAAACTATTTGAATTGATCAAATCTACTCTTTATGGAAGACATAGCCTGATCTACAATATACATAAAGTAATCAATTTTAAACAATTCTATTGGAGTTTTGATAGTATCATTATCAACTTTTTTATCATATCGTTTATTTCTACGTATAACACGCTTTTCATTAAATGTAGGTTCTATATTTAACTCTTTTGCTATTTTTTGAGCCTTAATTATAGCATTTTCAAATCCAACTTTTCTATATTCTTCAAAAAAACATATAAGGTCGTCTACTTGGTTTATAGCATCATCAATGCACATTTCTTTATATTGTAACTTCTTACTAACTATGTTAATAGCACATAAAACATCATACCAAATTATCATTCCTAATAAAATTCAAAATTCTCAAATCCATATATAGCTAAACATTTAGCTTCACTTTTAATTGTTAAATCTATAGTATCATCATGTATCGTCCATAGTGCATTTCTTAATAATGGTGCTTGATATCTAATTGCCTTAACACTTTCAACACGACTTTCTCAACATGTATGTGATAAGGATTTAAGAGTAAACTTTGGTACATGGTTTTTTAGTATTTTCCATCTTTTAGGAGAGGAAGAAAATAGTGTGTATATACGTTGTACTAACAAAAAAAAAATCACTAGCTTTGTTACACGAACAAGCCATATCACAAAGTACTAAATTTAAACTGTGACAACCACATGGAGGATAAAATTCCCTAGGATTAATATCTAAAAAACGTTTTTGCACACCTTGATGTTTTCCTTTCATATTTGATTCATTATCATAACATTGTCCTCTAACATTATTTATATCAAGTTCTTCAACAATAGCTTCAAAAAGTCCTTTACCGGTTGTATTATCTACTCTTAAAAATTCTAGAAAGTATTCTTTAACTTCTATACGATTTGATGAGAGATTTAGACATCGCAATATGATCGACATTTGTTCAATATGACTTGTATCCGGAGTACAATCAAGTATTATTGAAAAATATATGGATTCCTTAACTTTATTAATAATTTTATTTTTATTTCATATGCTAATAAGCTAATTAGTTCGTTTTGCATATTATGTCCAAGATAGTGATTATATATTTCATTGTTTTTTATCCGTCTAATCCGTTCTTGCATTATTGGATCAAATTCGAAAATTATTTCAATCATACCTAAAAAATTACCATTGTTTTCTTCATATAGTTTTTCTTTTGTTCCACGAAAAGGCAAAGTATGTTTACCAAGATTCTTTACAATTGAAATTATTCTTATTAAGACTTTTTCCAATGTTCATTATCTTTATTTATTCGATCTTGAGTTTGTTGATCTATTGTGTTATTATTCGTTAATCTTATCTCTAAATCAATCCATGCTCTCATATTGTTAATGTGTACATTACTTGTTTCATGTTCTTTAAATTTAGTGTGAAAAGGGAAAGTGTGACTTTGGAAATGAGAAACCATCTCTGGATGGATATGCGGCTGAAAGAAACCCTTTTATCTATTGATTGTTTCACAATTTTTTTTTTCCCACCGGGCTTGGGAATGGGCCTCCGTCCCACAACGCTTCAACACTTCTTGCTATTGATTTCACGAGTTTACCACAAATTTTTTTTATAAAGCCCAAAACCCACATAAATATTAAAAAAATTATCTATTGATTGTTCACAATTCTTACCACTCCACATCAATTACATGTGTTATCATCACTCCCCATCACTCCACCTCTTATTCAATATTTTATTATTTGATTCTTATTTTTTTAATTACAAATTAAATTAAAAAAAGACATAATATTATTAAAAAAATATAAATTACAAAATAAAACTAAAAAATTACATAATAAAAAAAATACAAAAAAAAATTAATCCATATTAAATCGCTTCATAATCCGCTCCTTCGTCTTCTTGGCCATTTCATGAGCTCGACCAGCTAAGATATCGGTTGGAGCCCACAACAATTTCATATCATTGTTTTATTATTTTTGCTCTTGTAAGTCGACATATTTTAGTAATGACTCGGAGGTGGTCTCCAATGCGTCTTTGTAATCGGTTGAAGACGAGGTTTGTTGTCGTTTTCACTTATTGTTTCGACCGGGCGGACGTTGAGGAGAGGGTGTGGGTTTGTCCATCTCGACTTCCTCATCAGACCGGTAGAGTCAGATTGAGTGGTCATATATTTTCCGGACGATGACGTCTTCGTCCGTTTCGAAGTTTGTAACTTCGGGACGAGATGCCATTTTGTTGATTTTTTCATAACATGCCACGTCGTGATATGAGAAAATGACCCGTTTTCTCTAGCATAGGTCATCAACGCCTCATTCATGACTGTTTCATCATTCTCACCATTTTTTGGTTGTTGTGTTGTTGAATCCATATTCCGTTAAATTTCGCGACTTTACGTTGTAAGTCGCGTCATTTGCCGGAAATCATGTCGTTCGTCCCGTAGGAGTCGCGACCCATTGCTGAAAAAACTGGGTTCTAACGTGTTTCCAAAACTCCATACTCGTTTGGTTGTTACCAACGAACGGATATTCAGAAACATAAATGTAGGCACAAGCTAGTGCCACCTGCTCAACTTCCGACCATCGAATAATGGTCGATTTTGATATTTTTTCGGGCACTTCCTTTCGTCTGTGCCTGTGTCGCGATGTAGTCGGTTGGAGGTCGGGTTGTGTTTCCAGAACCACTCCACGTCAGATTCCGGTTGGGTTTTGAAAACGTTGTCAAAAGCGGGTGAACTTTGATTGAAAAATGATTGTTGTGGGTACCAATTTGAAAATGTTAGAAATGGGTTCGGGTTGTTTGTATCGTCTTGAGGACGATAACAATTCATAAACGGGTTAAAAAACGGGTTGTTTGGATCCATTAGCATGTAGTAGTTTTTTTGAAGATATGAGAGTTGAAATTTTTGAAAAGTTTTTGAGAGATTAAAAGAGTATGTAAGTGTTTTTTATTGTGTGTTTGGATCCTCACGCCCCCTTCACACCCGGGTGTAGTGGGGGGAGGGCGCCGCCAGGGCGTAACCGGCCCTCTCATGCCCCTACTCACACCCCATAACACAGAGTATAATTATATATGGAATATTATTATATTAGTATTTTTATTATTTGCTTACAAAAACTAGTACTTTTATTTAATTGTGGATGAGTAAAATTTTTTTATTTTTGTCGTATAATAAATCTTCAGAGTTGGTGATGGGGATTGAGGTAGAGATGATAAAAAATCCTTAACTCTCTTCATTCCAATAAGTTTTAATCAACCCATATAATGGATCGATACCCAGCTCCACAAAAATATCATAATCATATCCTCGTGCATAATAATTTGGTAAAGAAATTGTTATATAGAGTTTAAAATATAAAAAACAATATAATATGACTGTTTTAAGATTTCTTTTAGAGTGCATTATAGTAAGTTAATAACAATAACATGGTATCTCTAACAAAATATATTTTGAAAAGTTTTATTGTGTAATGAATTATAAAATGTAATCTTTTAAAGTCTTTAATTATCTTTATGACTAGTAAACCAACAATTATTTAGGGCTTTGACATTTTGGCTTGTTATGTTTCTCAATGTTATATTAAATACGAAGTTACATGTTGACGTAATTTGCAGATGGTCATCCCACATATTATGTCTGTCTACAATTGCAAAATTAAACCACTTCCCATCATGCATTGTGTGGCTGATGTGTAGGGTGTTGTTGTCATAGAACCAACACAACTCCACATTGCCTTCTTACTCTTTTAACTTTTTGATTGTTAGTTACCAACTTTTCATTTTGGCCTCTCTTTGTTTTCATAATTTTAATATTTTTTGGTGTACATTAATCCAGTTTCTCTATATATTAAATTGAGTGAAATGAAGTTTAATGTTGTTACTACATGTTACAAAGTGAAAGGGACTTAAAATGGATGATTACCGGCCCTAAGAGTAGTTATCATATTCGTAAATAAATGGTAAATGGTATACGTAATTTTAAGCTACAATCACAATTATATTTATGTAATTTGATTTTGTTATCCAAAAATATAAAAGATAATTACAAATCCACAATTGCTTGATATATATAGGTCAATAATTGAAACATAGCTACTTTGGAAGTACTGACCTTATTCTCGTCTTTATGTCATACAAAATTACTAGTATATGCTTTTCTTAATTTAGAAACCCTCTAATTTGACCAATTGTCCCTAAATTCAGAAAATTTTGGCATTCTAGCTAGAAAATTCTTATTCTACGTTATTCCTAATTATATATTCTTTTTGTATCAAAGAGTAATAGGATACGGTTATTATTATAATCACTTGTTTAATAGCTAAATTTAATAATAACGAACAACACAATGGGCGAGCTTATGCCCAGTAGCGGAGCTTGAGAGTTAGGGAAGGGGCGGAAATTTATAAGACTTACAATACATATTAAATATTTTAAACGATGGGGCGGAACCCGTATTTTTAACTAAAAATAACCTTTTGGCCCGAAAATTAACACTACTGATGAAAAAAGAGAGAGAACGGCCCCCCCCCCCCCGGGTCTCCACATAGCTTCGCCCATGGTTATGCCTAGCAGAATAGACGAGTTGGGTAACATGTAAGAACGGATACGGGTCAGGATGGGTGCGGGTGGGAATGAGTTTTAAGAAAAATCATTTCGGGTATAAATTGTTCGCTTTTAAAAAACACAATTTGATTCAAGTTAAAATGAATTGTAATGAGACAAATAATTTATTTGAATAATTTTAATGATTTTTCTCATCAAATGTATATTCACATATTTTTAAGTTATTCATCTTGACCCGCATTGTGTTAAGGTGTTTCTCATCTCTATCCATTGTATGTCATAAGATTGCTCATTTCAACTCAAAATACAATAATTCTGTACCCAAATCTACCTATTTATCTTGTTATGTGTTAAGATTGCCAAGTTTAGGAAAGGTGAGTGGCTTACGTTGTCATGCCTATACCTTCTTCCATCAGCGTGAAGATAAATTTAATAACAGCAAACAATACAATGGGTGAGGTTATACTAGCAGAATAGACGAGTTGAGTTGGGTTAGGTAACAATAGAGTGATCATGCTCAAATAGATGAGCTTGTTTTCCCAACCAATCAATGTGGCACAACAATTAGGAACAAGTATGATGATTATCGTTAATTTTTTATTATAATATTTCATTTAACATTTTCTTTATTTTTCTCAAATAACTCGACATGTAATTTAACACAAAATACTAAATAGTCTTGTATGTATTGAACTTCCTGATATAAATTTGAAGAAAAACTAATTATAAAATAAATGGTCTAGCAAGTGGTTTTTGGCACATATATAGTCTCGTAAGCAGTTAATTGTGTTTTTAACTAATAAACTTAACTATATGATTAAAAATAATTAATAAATATATTTAAAATATATAGAACCACTCACACTAGCCCACCCCAACTCCCATGCAAGTGACAGGCCTTAGTGAGGTACGTCCACGTAATTTATACTTATTACTTCCGTGAAGTTCTGTTAATTTGTGGATAAATCCCAAACACCACCAATTTATCAAATGCGATTCATCATATTATATAAAATTAATTAATTTAAAATGTTATAAAAACCATATTATATAGAAGGAAATAGAAAAAAGTTTTAAAACACATTAAAGTTGATAAATAAATTAAAAAGCTTTAAACGTTTGTCATCAGTGTAAGTCATTTACTTTTTACTGCCTTATATTTTCCTTAAATTAATTATTATTTACCATAGATTATTTTTCTGGATTGGCTTCAATTAAATATGCTTATTATCCTAAAAAATATAAGAAAAATTATTTACCATTGATATATATGAGATCAAATTTGAGTGAGAAAATTTAAAATTTTAGAGGACAAAATCGTTGGAGGGTAATTTATTTAGTGTCACTTTTCGTTCACCTTTTTTAAACGTTCATAACTTTTATATATGATATTATTTTTTTAAAAAATCATAAAAATGAGCATTTTTTAACTTAAAAATGAGTATAGATAGTGTTGCTATAAAAATTAAATTTTTTCGGTTTATTTTATCTAATTATTGTAATCGTGTCTTTCAAAAACGTTTTTGTATAATCATCTTTTTTTGTGTTTTACTTGCAAGTAATTATGTCTTTTCTTAGAGGTTATTGTGTCTTTTTAAAGGTCATTGTGTCATTCATACTTATTATTGTGTCATCATTGTTTAACATTATGTATTCTGTAACATCATTGTGTCTTCAATTGTTCAGGAAAACACGATATTGAGCAAGAAACACTAAAGACACAATAAACGTAATAAAGACAATAAACACGATATTGTGCAGGAAACGCCAAAGACACAATACACGTATTGCGTTAAAGTGTTACCCATCTCAACCTATTTTATGTCAATATGTTACCCATTTCAACCTAAAATACAATAATTCTAACCCAAAATAAATCTACCCCATTTTTCTTACCATAGGTCAAGATTGTCAGGTTTACTGAGTACACTTTTAGTGTTATTTAAGTAGTTTGTTTAACTAAATTTAAACTATTATCATATAAAAATTCATAAGCATCTATCAAATAAATTGAAAAGTGTGAAGTTTTACATGTGTTTTCAAAGATCAAATTTGTACATCTACAAAGCTGGCCCTAGGGAGGGGATTCTTTTTTGTATATATATTATATATAAAAATATACAACATTAATGTTTAAAATGGTCTATGGGCGGCTCGAGGAGGGGCAAACCTGACCTTTATGCAGGCCCATTGTTTTAGGAGGCTTAAAATTTTTGATATATATGTATATAAAGAGATTCATTCAAATGAGAACCAACAGTTTGGAGAGGATAAAAAATAACCATTTAAAACACATGATTTTTTGGTACAAAAAAGAATTTCATTTAAAGTAGAGGAAGTTACTTTCATGCCCTTTAAACTAGGGGTTTCATCGGTTCGGTTAATGGTTTTTTTGGTTCGGTTTAATTGGTTTTCAATTTTATTCCCTATCCAAAAACCGAACCGAATTTGAGAAGTGGTTTGGTTCGATTTCGGTTAAAACCAAACAAGACGAATAAACCGATTAAAAACCAAATAAACCGATTAAAAATTGAATAAACTGATCCTAATAAACCGAACTCAATTGAATAAACCGATTAAAAACGCAATAAGCCGATTAAAACGATCCGAATAAACCAAACTCAATCTTATATATTATTAATAAGATAATAAATGTAAATATGAATTTGGTTTAATCAGTCAACCAAACAAATCGAATTCAAAAAAAATTGGAATGATAACCGAACCGAAATTCGGATACGGTTAGGAACTGAAAAGAAAACCGAATTCGGGTACAGTCAGGAACAAAACCGAAAACCGAATTTAGAATTCGGTTAAGTTTTTTTCAGTTACAAATACGGTTCGCTTTTTTTCAATTACGAATATGGTTCGGATTTTTTCAGTTATGAATGTGGTACGTTTTTTTTAAGTTACAAATACGGTATGATTTTTGGTATTAAACGGTTTTCGGTTTTCCTGAACACCCACACTTTGATATTTGAATTCGCTAGAGAGCTTTTTTTCCGGCTTGTCTTGAGCACCTCAATTTTTAAGGTCGACTTAAGGGCCCATTTTTTCCCTCACCCTAGGCCTCAGAATTTTTTTTATTCTCAGAGCTGGCTCTGTACATTGACAACAAATTTGTTAATCAGCAGCAAAAATGATATAACTATCAATCGACATACATGACACTTACAACCAATTGTTATGTAATTTTATTTATTAAAGGGCCAAAGTAAAATTGCATTAATTTTTAACATTATTTTACTTATTTTGTGAAAATAATGTTAAAAATGTTTGGATGATCAACTTCAAACGATAATTTTGAGCCGAGAACTCCTTGGGAACAACATCTCTATCCCAACTGGGATAGAGGTAAGGTTTGTGTATATCTTTCCTCCCATACCCTACTCAAAAGTGAGAATATACTTGGTATGTTTGTTTGTTTACCAACAGTAGAATATTTTTAACAGATTCACAATCCTTCTTGATCTCTCTAAGAAATATCCAAGTGAATATTAGTCAGCGCACCCTAGTAAAATAATTTAAAAACGAAATTGTTTATATATTTTTAAAATATATATACTTGATATTACAAGCAATGTTTTCAGAACAGGACCGGACATCGAACCGGTCTCCTTACCGGTCAGAGGTCCGACCGGTCGGACCGGATTTAAGAACCGGATTATTTTATAAACATTTTATAAATATATACTATATAGGGGAGGGATATTCTAAGAAGGCAAAAAACCATGAGAAGTGTGAGAAGCCACGAGAATGTGACACGTGTATTTTAGGGTAAATGGTATAAATTTCAACACATAAATGGAGGCTGCACATGCAAGTCACATGTTAATTCCACCAAATTTTTTAAACGTATGTAACTATTTTATACGTTAAATTTTTTTAAAAAAAATTACACCATAAGATCACAAATTTCTTTACCTTTCTAACGAGTATAATATTGTTATATTTAACAATAGAAAAAGAACAAACCTGATTGTTCTTGAAACTTGTACGTTTTTATGGTGTTTTCATATTGTTTGTGAAACTAGACGTTTTATGGTGTTTTGAACATAAACAAAACACAACGTTTTTTAATTGCGTCATTTACACATGACGTTTTATGGTGTTTCTGTACTGTGTAATTTTCACAGACATTTTATGGTGTTTTTGAATTTTAATTTTATTTATGATGTTTTTGAACTGTAATTTTATTTATGGTGTTTTTGAACTGTAATTTTATTCATGGTGTTTTTGGACTGTATAATTTTACACATTGTGTTTTATGGCGTTTTTGAAAACTAAAAAACATGTCGTTCTAAACTTTGTGTTTTTACACATTTAAGTTTAAAACGTCATGTATAAAATGTTTATGAACCAGGTGTTTTTGTTATGGTGTTTTTCAAATGTTTATGAAATATAGCGATTTATGGTGTTTTTAGTATTCAAAAACACCATAAAAAATGCCTGGTCTTAGTTTCATGAATATTCGAACACAAAAACACCATAAAATGTTAACACCATAAACACAATAACATATCTTGAAAAAACGCCATAAACAATAAAATATCTCGAAAAAACACCATAAACTAAGTTAAAAACACCACGTACAAACTTAGGTGTTTATGGTGTTTTTCGTTTTCAAAAACACCAAAAAATGCCCTCTTTTAGTTTTACTAATACGCAAACACCAAAAAATAACATAAAATGTTAACATCATAAACACCATAAAATATCTTTGAAAACACCATAAAACATACATATGTGTAAAAAACACCATAAAAGATCAGTTTCGTATATATTGGAAAAACACCATAAACATATGGTTCGTGAAACTCATTTTAGGTTGTTATTTTAATTTTGAAAAATATACTAATATTATACTCATTAGAAAGATAAAAAAATGCTCGATTTTATGGTGTAATTTTTTTAAAAAAATACCAACGTATAAAAAAGTTATGAACGTTTAAAAAAGATGGAGGAAAATGCATGTGCCTTGCATGTGCAGGTTTTTGGCTAGATCTTCTCATTCTACCCCTACTGATGGTTTTAACTTATAACTATTTACGAAAATACCACTAAATTAATCTCAACCACAAAACCAATTGATCTAATGGTTGAGATCTCTTCTCACACTTCTCATGGTTTTAAAACTTTTTAGCCAAACCTTATACTATATATATATATATATATATAATCAAAAAAATATTAAAAATAAATAAAAAAATTAAAAAAACCGGTTCAATCACCGGTTCACCGGTCCGACCGGCCGGTTCACCCAAAAAGGGTTTTGAAGCTAGTACCGGACCGTTTAACACTCCGAATCCCGATCCGACCGGCCGGTCCGGTCCGGGTTTGAAAACACTGATTACAAGTTACAATAACCAACCACCTTATTGATCATAATCGCATAACATGATAATTAATTTATTAATTTGTTTAGAAAAGAATATAACTATTCAAAATGTAATGATTTTACTTTCTTTCATCCTATCCTTTGTCTTCTTATTGTCCCATGTACTTGTGGCTTACAATAAAGAGTTGGTCTTAATTTTATTGTACCAAATCCATCAAAAGTAATACGAATTATAAACACATTGATATCATGATAAAGATGCAAAAGGTTCAATTTTTTCATGTTAATGTATGATGAAAGTTATAAATATTATTATATGCAATTAAATTTATATTTTACAAAATTAGTTGTTATGTAAGTGTATTGGTTTTACTTAAAAATTATTTTGAATTTTTTTTTTGAACCAGTGGTCTCTTACGAAGCAGTTATCTATCATATTAGGGTATGGGTAATGTTAGTTTTCATTTGTCTCCCTCATGACCTCATACCCTACAAAGTGAGATTTCGTTGAATACGTGTTGTTATTCAATATGCAGAAGTTTACTAAATAATTTTTTTAATATA
Organism: Mikania micrantha; assembly: GCA_009363875.1. Taxonomy (NCBI): domain Eukaryota; kingdom Viridiplantae; phylum Streptophyta; class Magnoliopsida; order Asterales; family Asteraceae; genus Mikania; species Mikania micrantha. Next base: position 7,378,025 of record CM018690.1, on the reverse strand, counting down.
ATTTAAAGTTTGCAAAAACAATTACACAAATTTAATTTTTTTAACCCTATTCAAATCCTTGCTAGCTTTTCGTTCTCTAGCTTTGTATTTTTCATTTATTTGGTTAAATATCAACATGAACGTGGGTGTGACAAGCATGTCTCAACTTTTCTTGGGCTTAAATGAAATTTTAGCTAGTTTGAGACAAAATGGATCTTTATATTTACAACAACACGTGCATATTGTAATCCTATTTTGTGAGGTATTGGTGGATAGAGATGAAAACAAGCCTCACCCCTATCACAATGTGGTAGAAATGTTTCATAAGAGACCCATGACTCAAAATGTTCAAAAACTTTTATTTATTTATCATGTTATTTTAATTAATTTATAAATTATCATATCGAAGGAAAAAGTTTTTGCAGGGCTCAGGGGTGTCCCAGCCCTCCCTGTTTTTCTGCTAAGAATAGTTGGTTTAACAATATTTTGTAGGAAATTTTTATAGGTTTTGAGTCTATCTCCTTCGTTTTCTTTCTATAAATCCTACAACTCCCATGTCCGCATTGTAGAGAATATCCAGAACACGAACACCCGGATGAATTGAAAGTCGTGTATCACACTTTCAAATCAAACTATTTGTGGTTTACTCAAATGTTTGATCGGAAAAAATTCAATTCGAATAAAAAACGAGTATGAGAATTTTGTTGTGAATTCGAGAATGAACCAAGAATGTTTTCATCCATCAATTTCTGGATATACAGGAGTTTGGAAACTTCCTCTAGGCAGATTTTAAACTTTTATTCTTCACAATTTTGCCACTAAAGTTGCAGCTTATTTAATGAATTTCATAATGCATATTGATCGATAAAATTAATCTCAATTACACTAAAATATATAACAAGCATTCGTGTTGACAACGGCTCACAACTATTCTTATAAAAGGGGACATGGGTTTTAAATTGGTACGAGAGCCTAAAGCTATTGCTATATTGGGTCCAAAGCAAGCAAAAATTAGTAGTCATCTGTTATAATTTGGTTTGTTTTGTTTTGTTTTTATAGTCTTGAACTTGAAATGGGTTTTGGTCAAGAAAAACAAAAGGGAAAACAGATTTTATTTTCTAGGTTGCTAACTACAACCTTCCCTCGAGTGAACAAGCAAGTCAATAACCATAGAAAGTTGGTTTTGATCAGGAGCGAAGCTTAATAGGGACAAAGGGGGCGACCGTCCCTCCTCTTTTTCGGTCCATAGTGTTAATTTTTCGGTCAAAATGTTCTTTTTAGTTGAAAATAGAAGTTTTGCCTCATCGCTTCAAAAAATTAACATGTATTCTGTTCAAAAATTTCTGCCCCCCTCTCACTTTGTCCAAGCTCCGCCACTGGTTTCGATGTGCACCTAAATTGAACAAGTCCCTCTCTTTTCATTATGCATCAAGTTTTTCAAAAGAGGTAACATATTTTGTGATGTGCAGAAACTTCTTGAAACGAATAGCAAGCGTTAGCAAGAATGAGCAAGAACCCTATTCGTTTGATCAGTGAAAGGGCAAAGATCAAGAATCATGATATGTTGACAAGTGAAAGAGCAAAAAATTAGAAACCATGTGTTTGTGTTTGGCAAGAGCAAGTTTGAGCAAAGTAAGATATGGAAAGAATGTATTAGCAAGAACAAGTCATGGCAGATCCAAACGTAGTAGTTTGTGAGTATTAGACATCAAACAAACAAACATACTCAGTATATTTCCACTGTTCAGTAGGGTCTGAGGGGAAAGGATGGAAACAAACCTTACCCATGTTGGATTTATATGTACGGACCCGATAAATTAACGTAACTAACCGAGCTGTGACCCGTAAGAGTTACACCTTGGTCAACGAATATTAAATCCACTTAATTTGATTAACTGGTAATCACGAACGGATCTATAATTTATAAGTGTTATAAATTATATATAAGTTTAATTACTTATTTAATTAAACTAATGGTGTTGAACTTGGTGTTATGTATTGGACCTAAACTGTCGCACCCCGGGCCGGCGGGTACGGATCGGGTTTTCCCGACGGGCGGAAGGTTCCCGGGGCACGATATCGTTTGATAATCGAAATGATCAGATTGTTTACATGGCACATGATGTATAATGAGAAATGCTAACATGACATATGATATAGAATTACAAAGTTAAATTACAATGTTACGTTCATAATTTAACTAAGTAAATCTATCCAAAGAGAATCATTATGTTTATATCTTGTAACTGTACAAGATCTACAAAATATGATTCATCGAATTGTCATTCCAAAAGTATGGTCACCCAAAATGTAGCTAGGTCTTCTAAAAGTCCTCTAGCTATGCTCTTGATATGTGGTGACTAAACATGTTCGTCACCTGAGAAAACATGTATTTAAACAAAGTCAACATTAGGTTGGTGAGTTCATAAGTTTTGTAATTGAAAACCATTGTATTTATGTCAGCCATGTTCACAACGTTTCACACAAATTGTATATATAATTGATTTCCATGTTTCACACAATGTCCTCTCCATGGTTATATTTACAGATAGTGTCTCATCCAGCCAAGCATGCTTATATATAGGGCATACGAAAAGGTCAAGCCCAGACGCCATCCCACCACATGCTCAACTGAACTCAACACTATCTGTAGTACAACGATGGATACCCATTTCATATCACCCATAATTTTCCCGGTATGATTATCCCATCAATGAAAAAGGAAGAGACATAATTATCTCTGTAAGCTATTCCTTACGGACTAGCCCGGCAAGTAAAATAACCCAATGAATAAAGTAAGAGACGTAATTGTCTCTGTTAGCTATTCCTTACGGATTAGCCCGGCGTGTAAGATATCATACTCGATATCTAGAACGAAACTTTATAATTTCTGTAGCTAATCATTACTGATTAGCCCGGCGTGTAGAAAACCCAAACAATTGAATAAAGAGACATAATTGTCTCTGTTAGCTATTCCTTACGGATTAGCTCGGCATGTAAGATATCATACTCGATATCTAGGTAGGGACATAATAGTCCCAATAGCTGTCACCCCTGTCCAGCCCGGTGTGTAACGTGTCCTACTCATGATTCCTAGTTTGAGACATAATAGTCTCAGTAGCTGTCATTACTGACTAGCCCGGTGTGTAAGATATCCTCCCACAATATCTATTGGAATGAATACGTTCCCTAGATTTTATGAATGTTATTAATTAGAATGATAGCACCTCTCGTGCCCGGTGTGATTTCGTTAGATTATCCCAAGCCCTAGTGATTAGTGTTCGTGATTTACCCGACTGGTCTGTGGTTGAGTAACCGGCATCCTCTGACGGTTATAATATGTGCTCTAAATAGAGTCTTAATAAGTAGTAATAGTATATGTGGGAAATGCCATCTCGAAAGCATGCGCTCGTAATATCCTCCTCGATATCACGAGTAATTGTCTCAACTGTTATCTCGATGTTGAGTGTTCTTACTAACCTGAATGAAGTTGTCTTATACACAATGTTAGTAATGTGTGAATGATCTTGTTATCATGAAGTTAAACTATCATGATTATCATCCATGTTATTTGTAATTGTTATTTGCATGTTATCCCTTGGTTTCCCCGTTGTCCTATCATGTAAGAATTATGCACAGTTGTAAGATATATTCTTAGCAACTTACATTATCCTATGGTGTTAATGTGTCACAATTCTAGGTTCGCATGTAGCATCCTAGCTATTTCAGGTATGACAAAATCAAACAATCAAGCATGTAATGATAAACGATAATAAAGGCAAGAAATTATTATCTAAATCATGATATAAGCAATTTGTTGATAGAAAACTTTTAAGTAAATAAAAGTTTAGCATGTTTCTCAGCCCCGAGCTTTGAAATCAGTAAAGATTAGAAAAGGGGCATATGAACTCACCTTGTAGTAGATGTGGTTGACTTAGTCTAAACAAGAATGCACGCGTTCTTTGTTGTACTTGTTGTTTTCACGATCCTGAATTAAATTCCACGTTGTTTGTAACTTGTAAGTATGAGTCTTAGGGATTTGTGTGTGTGTATGTGTTAGCCTTAAAGTTGGCTAACACTAGTAAGTCGCGGTCATCATTCGGCCTTGATTCAATGGTTGTAGTTTTATACTAACACTTAACTCCATTAAGTTAAATTTAGTACATGTTGTGTTGACTTTATGGTTCACTTGCCTTAACCCGTTCTTGAAATTTCTAAAAAACCATATTGTGATATGTCAAGTACTTGTATTGACATGATCTTTGTAACTAACCCAAATAAATATATCTTGGGTTTGTAGTTTAAAGCTTGACATGATATCGTTGTTAAACTTAAATTGGTTGTTACTTAGTTAACCATTTACGAAGCAACCATCTTTGTAAAACTTGTTGTTCGAGTTTGAAACATATTTTATACCCACTCATCATCACCTTTGTAGTAAATGAGATTTGTATATATAATCCCATGCATGTTATTCATGATCCTTGACTTAGAGTGTTAGGTTATGTCATAAACCATGTGGGCCGAAACCAAATCTCTTGGGCCGAATCACTTGGGCTAAACCACCATGGGTCGAATGAACAGCCTCTTGGGCCGTATGGATTTTGGGGTGGCCGAATGATGGTGGTCGAATGGGTTAGCAACCGAGTGAAAGAACCTTGGCCGATTGAATGGATGTTAGCCGAATGAAAGGTGACTCGAATGGATGAGGGGCGAATGGACCATGCCCAGACCGAATGAGACTGGTTCGGTCGCTGGGTGGTTCGGTCGGCAGGGGTTCCCGGCTACAGCCGAATGTGCTCAGGGGGGCGAATGGGTGTTCCCGACCGAAAGAGGTGAAGCAGCCGAAAGAAGCCATTCGGCCTAGCCATTCGGCAGGCTGTGTGGTGGCCATTCGGGCGGATGTATCCAGTCGGCCCCAACTTCCTTCTGTTGAGTTTCATGACTAGAAATCCAATGGCACCCACCCCCTTCACCTGAGATGTTTTTGAGTGTTTATGGCTCGAGGGAAAAGGGCTCTAAGCCGGTTGGGTTAAGGGTTCGCACTAGGGGCTGAAAACCATAACTTTCGCCCCCTTTTGCAGCTTCATACCTCGTGTTTGGGTTAACTTTACAGTAGATCCTTTGTACTTTCGAATGGAGGAGATTAAGGGCTTCGATTTGGCTCAAGAATGGCTTGATTTCATTAAGAAATGAATGAGTTACAAGGGTTTGAAGTCTAGGGTTTTTAGAGAGAGAGAACCGGGATTGTAGAGAGAGAAAGGTGTTGGTGAGGGTATTAAATGAGGAAGATGACCTCATTTGATCCTTATATACCCTGCGTGTGTTCGGGTTCGTTTCGGTTGCTCGGTTATCGTTTTCGTCGCGTTTCCGGCGCGTAAACGCGTATTATACGAATTTTAAATATATGATTTCTCTTGAACTGTTTTGATGAGTTTCAAAATTGTAAAACATAAATATTATGTTTTCTTTATTTTTACTGTTTCGTTCGCAATTTCGACTGTTTAACCGTGTTATTTCGTTACGAACTGTAAAACACGAGTTGTTTCACTATTTTCATGTTTTCAGTTAGGGTTTTGGTGTAAATTTCTAGAATGTTTCATTTTTAATTTATTTTAATTATTTTAATGCTCGTAATCGTTTGTTTTCGTCGTTTTGTCAGAAAACGTCACCTACGCGCGTTTTCGTACAGAGCGCTAACTGTACGAACACGATCGTACATTTCACTTTCTGATTCGGTTTTCTACTTTTCGATTATCGTGTCGGAACACTAAACCCACAGATATGTTTGTGTGAATCGTCACCCACACAAACGCATTGTCAGTTTATTGTTCGTCTGCAATACCGAATTATTGTTTTACATTGAGCATTCTCGCATACGTACTCAACTAAACTGCCTGTTTTTACATTGTTATCATTGAATTCATCTTGCCTTCGTACTGTGTTGTCGGCCATCTGATTCCTGTTATCTATGGATATCAGATCGCAACCGATAGGTTATTGTCATTCGTTTGTACATTGTTGTTTCTCTAGAGTTGTTGTATTTACTGCATTTAAGTTTTCACTTAAACACATACAACTGTTGTTTGTTTTCAGAGTTTTGTTGTCACACAACTGTTCGTTCACTGTATTTACACACAGTGAATAATGAAAGTACACACACCGTACGGACTTGCCGGACGGTCTGGTACTAGTTGTCATATAAACTAACTAGATTAGGCTTTAAGGCCCAAAATTGGTATTATAAGATTAATAGGGATTAATCTTAAAATGAGGCTACCCTAATTTTTGTTGTGGCCGTCAAAAAACAAAACAAAGAACCTTTTGTTTTGCTTGCTGCCATCGAACGAAGTAAAAACACCAAAAGGAGGATTTTCAAGTTGTGCTTTGGGATTGCTGCAAAAGTAAATAAAACAACAGGATTTGTTTTTCCTTTCTCTTTTATGCGGTCGAGGATATCTAAATAGGAAAAACCGGTCGTGATTTCCGATCAACCAACCCAAACCACCTCTTGCTTCTATTGTGAACCAGGAACACGTTCGTTCTCGTGTTCTAGCATTAGTTCGTTGAACCTCGGTGTCTCAAACGGTTAATTATTAATCAAAAGGGTATAATCTTTTTTCATCGGTAGATTAGATTAGTTAATATTATATCCGTGTTTGTATGTTTGTAACCATGATCCTGATTGGGAATTTTAAAAGTGAAAAGTTTGAAACCCTAATTCCGCTGCGTTATATTAAATATGATTTAATATAATAATTGGTCAAACTTGTTTTTACCTAAAAGTCAAACCGAATACCACCGTGATTCCCAACAGTGGTACCAGAGCCACGCTTACAACATGCAAATCGGATCCGGTCAGTTTAACAGGTTATAGATCACAAACTCTAAACTGTTTAATGTTTTGAGTTTCTGATCCAGATATAGATCTGAATAATTATTTGGGTAAAAAATAATTATTTGGTCAAAGTTGTAATTGACCAAAAGAATGACCCAATTTAATTATAAAATTATGATTGAATATGTAAATCAGACCCGACCTTGTGATTGTTTGGTTGTTTAATTTTCAGTTTTGGTTTATTATGGTTTGGCCCATTTTGATGGCTCAAAGTTGTAATAGAATAGGGTTTGTATTTTCTTGTTATGTATTTCAATATCTTGTAAATATTGTAATGACAAAAGACCTGAAGAAAAAACTGAAGAATCAAGATCAAGAAGCACGGATCTGGAGGTCAGTGGGAGCAGCTCAAGATCACAAGATGCACTATTTATAATTGTGGTTGATTGTATGTTGTGACCCCGTGACCTAGTTTGTTTTGCTACTTGGCTCTAGCAAAATCAAACACAATTTGGCCTTATGATTTACATATTTATTTAATTTGATATTGTGGTTGCTTTATCTTATAAATGTTATAACATACCAACCAAATACCAAAAATGTTTTAAAAGGAGTTTTAAAACATAATCGCAATAAAATGTAACAAGTTCAAAAACTAATGAATTTTGTAACTTGTAAAAGTTTTAAAAAACAAATGGTTTGTTTTAAAAAATATAACCAATGAGTTTCTACAATCTAAAATTGTTTTAAAACTCAGAAACTTAATAGATTAACTATTAACTTTTGAATGGTTATACAAGTCGCGACAAACTTAGTTTTAATAGGTTATTTAAAATTAAGTGTCCTGAGAGATGAAAGGGTTCATCACAAATTCACGACATTAAATATAGTAAAACTGGTTTTTACAACGCACATATGATTAGATCATTCGTTGTGTTTGACCCTTATTCGGTAAACACTAAAATTGGATCCCATATATATAAAACCAATAGTCTATGCTATCCTATTATAAGGGACACTTGGAGCATAATGCGAAACACCAGTGTTTGGAGCCACAGCACCGCACTTGATGCGTAGTTTGTCCTCCAAGGTGCAAGAGTTTCCGTTGACACATCCGGCTCTTCCACATGTACCTGTTTTAGGATGACTATTACTTTCATATCTTGTTACGTGACACAGCTGTCTGGAAATGAAAGTGAGCATAGATGAGGCTAAACGTATCACTAAATAGACAAGTTGTCTTAGTGGCCTCATACTTGAGAGTTGTGCATTTTTCACAATTGACAAACGTTGTCAGTCTACCTAATATCACTTACTAATGTTGTGTGCCATAGCTGCCTTTAGTAACTGATACTACTAGATTCTTAATCCTTATTCTTATTACTGTTAATGGGTCATTAATTAAATAAGGAATTAAATATCAAAAAATACTAATTATTTATTTTTGCTTACATTAACAGATGTCTCATGAAAACAACTCCTCCTTCGCTCTCAAGTCCATACTTGAGAAAGATAAGCTGAATAACACCAACTTTCTCGAATGGCATCGCAACTTGAAAATTGTTCTCAAGTTTGCGAAAAAGCACTATGTACTGGAAGGTCCAGTTCCTAACGAGCCTGAAGGTAATACGGCTGCTGCCCGTAAAGCCTGGGAAAAGCATAATGAGGATGCCATTGAGGTAGCCTGCCTTATGCAAGCCACCATGTCTTCTGATCTTCAAAAGAACATGGAAGACATGAGTGCCTTTGACATGATCCAGCAACTTGCATGCATGTTTCAGAAACAAGCCCCGCAAGAAGGCTCGTCAGTTAGTGCTCATGTGCTTACAATGAAAGGGTACATCGACCAACTGAGTAAACTTGGTTACCCCCTGTCAAATGAAATGGCAGCGGATTTCATCTTGAACTCTCTCCCAAAGTCTTACGACCAGTTCGTAATGAATTTCTATATGAATGCTTGGGAGAAGACTGTGCCTGGGATGCTGAAGACGACTGAGATGAATGTACCAAGCAAGATCAATCAGGTATTGACTGTTCGATCTACTGGTGTTAGAAAGCCCAATCCCAAGAAACGGGGTTATAACAGCAAGGGCAAGAATAAAGCTATTGTTGCTGCCAAGCATGCCACCAACAAAGCCAAGCCATTTACTAAAGCACCACCCCCTGAGGAGCGTCAATGCTTTGAATGCAACAAGATGGGGCATTGGAGGCATAATTGCCCTAAATATCTGGCTAAGCTGAGGATGAACAAGGCCAATGGTGCAGGCCCTTTAGGTATCTCTATTTATGTTATTGAACTTTTTACTGTTTCCAACAACACATGGGTGTTTGACACTGGATGTGGTTACCACATTATTAATGTCTTGCAGGAACCTGAAAAGTGGAAGAAGCTGAAACAAGGCGACATGGAGCTCATCGTTGGTGATGGGAAAAGAGTACCGGTTCTTGCAACTGGGACATATCATCTTACATGTCCTTCTGGCCTTGTACTTATTTTGAATAACTGTTTGTTTGCACCTGGTTTGACCAGAAACATTATTTCAGTTTCTTTATTGTTTAAACAAGGATTTAAGTACGTTTTTTAATGGTATTGCTATATCTACCTACTTAAATGATGTCTTTTATTTTGAGGCTAAACCTCAAAATGGTATTTATGAAATAGATGTTCAACCAAACAATAACATATACAATCTTTCTAAACGTATCAAATTTGGCATTAAGGATACATTTCTATGGCATTGTAGACTTGGCCACATAAGCAAAGCTCGCATAAAAAGGCTCCAGTCTGAGGGGATTCTTGAATCCACTAGACAGGACTCCTTTGATGATTATGAATCTTGCTTAGCTGGCAAACTCACTAAAGATCCCTTCACCCATGTTGGTGAATGAGCAAAAGATCTGTTAGCACTCATACATACTGATGTGTGTGGTCCTTTCAGAACTATGTCTAGAAATCATGAAAGATACTTCGTTTCATTCATTGATGATTATAGTCAATATGCATATGTTTATCTAATGAAGCATAAGCATGAAACATTTGAAAAGTTCAAAGAATTTCAAAACGAAGTAGAGAACCAACTTGGTAAAACGATTAAGGCACTTCGATCAGATCGAGGTGGCAAATATCTCAGCTTGGAGTTCATCAATCATCTGAAAGGACGTGGAATTGTTTCACAGCCCACTCCTCCTGGCACACCCCAACTTAATGGCGTAAGCGAAAGGAGAAATCGCACCCTACTTGATATGGTCCGATCGATGATGTGTAGAACTAAATTGCCTCACTCCTTTTGGAGTTTTGCTCTTATGACTGCCGCCCGCATTGTAAATCTGGCACCGACTAAGAAGGTAAACAAAACACCATATGAGATATGGTTTGGCACTAAACCCAATTTGTCTTACCTCAGGGTATGGGGATGCGATGCATATGTCACTAGAGACTCTGATGACAAACTTGATCCTCGAGGCGAAAAGGTTGTTTTCGTCGGATACCATAATTGAAGCGGATATTATTTCTACCATCCTGATGCAAACTTGATTTCCATCAAAAGGAAGGGTCACTTTCTCGAGAAAGAATTTCTTCATCGAGGAACTGGAAGCAATATTGTGGATCTCAAAGAAATTCGAGAACCGCAAACGACCGCTGACGAAGTCGGAACATCTGATCAACAAGAAGTTGTTGCTAATGAATCAGACATAAACACAAGCATTCGTAGAAGTAGCAGGACTCGCAATGCCCCTGATAGATACCTTTGGCATCTTGATGGTTCTGAATTTCTGGTAGTAGCTGAGCCTGATGACGAACCTACTAACTACAAATCTGCTATAACAAATCCAGAATCTGCGAAATGGCTCGATGCCATGAATTCCGAGATGCAATCCATGCGTGAGAATCAAGTCTGGGACTTGGTTGAGCTACCCCCCGGTTCACGGGCAGTAGGGAGCAAATGGATTTTCAAGAGAAAAACGGACATGCATGGAAATGTTCATACCTACAAAGCACGACTGGTTGCGAAGGGTTTCACTCAAACTCAAGGTGTTGACTATGATGAAACTTTTTCACTCGTTGCTATGATCAAATCGATCAGGATATTACTTGCCATAGCTGCATATTATGACTATGAGATATGGCAAATGGATGTTAAAACCGCTTTTCTTAATGGACACCTTTCTGAAGATGTCTATATGGTTCAGCCTGATGGTTTTATTGATCCAAAATATTCAAGTAAGGTATGTAAACTAAATAAGTCCATTTATGGACTCAAACAGGCATCTAGCTGCTGGAATCTTCGTTTTGATCAAAAGATCAAAGAGTTTGGCTTCATCAAAAATGAAGATGAACCTTGTGTTTACAGAAAGGCAAGTGGGAGCACTATATCATTCCTCATCTTGTATGTGGATGATATACTGATTATTGGAAACAACATTCCTATGATTAACGAAGTTAAGCACTGCTTGGGAACTTGTTTTGCAATGAAAGATCTTGGAGAAGCAGCTTACATTCTTGGAATAAAAATCCACAGAGATAGATCTAAGCGGCTTCTAGGGCTGAGTCAAAGTACATACATAGACAAAATGATGACACGCTTCAACATGGAGAACTCCAAGAAAGGGACTATTCCCATGACTAAAGGAACCGTGTTGAACAAATCGCAATCTCCTTCAACGGACATTGAAATTAGGCGAATGCAAGCAATTCCATATGCCTCTGCGATTGGTTCTATCATGTATGCTATGTTATGCACTAGACCTGACATCTCGTATGCTTTGAGCATGACCAGTCGTTTTCAGCAAAATCCAGGCATTGCCCATTGGACAGCAGTCAAGAACATTCTGAAGTACTTGAGAAGAACTAAAGAAATGTTCTTGATATTTGGATGAGTGGAAGAAGAGCTCACTGTAAGGTGTTACACTGATGCTAGTTTCCAGACTGACTGAGATGAATCTCGCTCACAATCAGGTTCCGTATTCACTCTCAATGGAGGAGTTGTCTCTTGGAAAAGTTCCAAACAGAGTGTAGTGGCGGATTCAACCACTGAATCTGAATATATTGCTGCATCGGATGCTGCAAAGGAAGCTTCTTGGATAAAGAAGGTCATAGCTGACCTCGATGTGGTTCCAGGTATTCGGAAACCTATCGAAATCTTCTGTGATAACACAGGTGCTATAGCTCAAGCCAAAGAGCCCAGGTCTCATCACAAATCCAGGCACGTTTTGAGAAAGTTTCACTACATACGGGAAATAGTGGAACGTGGAGACATCGTAATAAGCAAAGTGGACACAGATCAAAACCTAGCAGACCCGTTCACTAAGCCTATGACTCAGGACAAGTATGATCAGCACATGAATACGATCGGGCTTAGATTTGCTAGCGATATGTTTTGATTTAGTATTTGGATGTACGAACATATAAACAGTTATACTTTTGAATTCACTTTTGATTTACTGGTTTAAATGCAATTTTGAATTTCTATAATTGTGTTCGTTTTTAATACGTTTAATCCATGAATATTGTATTCTTAATTATCCGTAGTCAGTCAGACTCGTGAGAACGAATCTGAATTAATACTATTCTGGATTTGGTCTCAAGTAGTTGACTACCAAATTCACACACTATTATGAATGATGTTGGATGTAACTCGCTTCAAATCATCTCCATGGATCTTAGTCATGAGATGTTTTTGAAATTGGTAAACTCATCTTGTATCCTCTGACCTGAGATATATACTAGAACTTTCGTTTACTAAGGGACATTCTTTGATCAATGTTAACCGCTGTCGCGTAACTGCCAGTCATAAAGGCTTTGATTGGGAATGGTTCTGAGGTTCAGTGGGAGTTGTATATAATCAAGATTGGGATTCTGTACTTTTACATATTTTATGTAACAGTTAGACATTATGGCGCCCTCGTTGATTCAAACTGGTGAAGTGTAAGGCCTTACCCAAACTGACTGTGTGTTTGATTGGACCACTCTGAATCTAAATCGAGAACAATAATAATTGAACGCCATATGAGAATGAATTAGATCCATGTCTCATTGTTTCAATTGATGTCTTTTACAGAAAGGATAAATGACAATGATTATCATAAGTCTAGTATCTTGCTATAGTAGCACGAAAGTTTGGTTAATGACTTTAAAGTGTCATACCTTGTTAGCAACAGTTATATGCAGCTAGAGCACCGTTGACTGTCAAACGTTTATTTTATCGAAATCCGTCCAAGTGGGAGATTGTTGGATTTATATGTACGGACCCGATAAATTTACGTAACTAACCGAGCTGTGACCCGTAAGAGTTACACCTTGGTCAACGAATATTAAATCCACTTAATTTGATTAACTGGTAATCACGAACGGATCTATAATTTATAAGTGTTATAAATTATATATAAGTTTAATTACTTATTTAATTAAACTAATGATGTTGAACTTGGTGTTATGTATTGGACCTAAACTAACTAGATTAGGCTTTAAGGCCCAAAATTGGTATTATAAGATTAATAGGGATTAATCTTAAAATGAGGCTACACTAATTTTTGTTGTGGCCGTCAAAAAGCAAAACAAAAAACAAAGAACCTTTTGTTTTGCTTGCTGCCATCGAACGAAGTAGAAACACCAAAAGGAGGATTTTCAAGTTGTGCTTTGGGATTGCTGCAAAAGTAAATAAAACAACAGGAGTTGTTTTTCCTTTCTCTTTTATGCGGTCGAGGATATCTAAATAGGAAAAACCGGTCGTGATTTCCGATCAACCAACCCAAACCACCTCTTGCTTCTATTGTCAACCAGGAACCCGTTCGTACTCGTGTTCTAGCATTAGTTCGTTGAACCTCGGTGTCTCAAACGATTAATCATGAATCAAAAGGGTATAATCTTTTCTCATCGGTAGATTAGATTAGTTAATATTATATCCGTGTTTGTATGTTTGTAACCATGATCCTGATTGGGAATTTTAAAAGTGAAAAGTTTGAAACCCTAATTCCGCTGCGTTATATTAAATCATATTTAATATAATAATTGGTCAAACTTGTTTTTACCTAAAAGTCAAACCGAATACCACCGTGATTCCCAACAACCCCTATCCTAGCTTGGATAGAGAGGCTGCTCCAAAGGAGTCCCCGTCTCAAAGTTGTCGTTTGAAGTTAGTCATCCCAATACTTTTAACGTTATTTTCGCAAAATAAGTAAAATAACATTAAAATTAGTGCAATTTTACTTTAGCCTCTTGAGGGCCCACACATATATACATTACATGTATGCACCGCAAATGGGGCATGTAAGTATTAGACATCAATGATGCATATTTCATTTCTTGTTTGTTATAAAAAAATCAGGATACGATCTAACGTAGCCAGATGCCTGGATCGGTTGGAGAGTCCTAAAATACGACATAGCAGGACCTTAAGCCAGTGGCGTACCCACCCCTAGCTTTGGGGGGCAGCCGCCCTCCCTGATTTTTTTTCCTCCAGTAGTATATATATGTTAAAATCTCGATCCACCCCCTTAATATTTTGCAATTGCCCCCCTTAACTTTGAATAATTGGACTTATGCTGAGAATTTAAGTGATAGTTATACTTGTTTTTTAAAGAAAGATATACTTAAAAAGTCTCCATAGATGTTGTTTTGGATATACTTTTAAAAATAAAACTCAGTAGGAAACAATTATGCTTGACAATTTTAACTCATAACAAGATAAATGCGAAGATTGGGTAAACAATTATTATAGTTTGAGTTGAAATGGGTAACATTATAATATAAAATCATAACTTCAAATGAGTTGAGATGACTAACACCTTAACACAATGCGTGTTAAGATGGATAACTTAAAAATCATGTGAATATAATGGATTCAAACGGATAAGAATGATCAGTATTATATTTGATTAGAAAATCACTAAAAATTATTCAATTAAACCATTTGTTTAGTTACAATTTACTTTAACTTGAACAAAATTGAAGTTTTTTAAAATGATCATTTTAAACCCAAACTGATTTTCAACTCATCCTAACATGCACCTATCCTGGCTCGCACCCGTTCTGACCCGCTACCTAACACAACCAAACCCTCCTATTTTACCATGTATAAGAGCAACTTTAGATATATTGTATTTTTATTATGTTTTTATTTATGAAATTAAGTTTATTTTTTTAATATGATCCGACCCGATTCAACCTAACCCTCATGAATTATAAGCGATTTCTCGCCCTCATGAAATAAATTTCTGGGTCCGTCACTGCCTTAAGCTATCATATATAAGAATTGAAGGTTCTTACAAATAAAAAAATAGAACTAAAATGTGATGTTTGACTCTAACTCCATGATACGTCTGAAAAATTAAAATAAAACTACCATATGACGTGGTGGAACGTTTGACTATCCTAAGATAATCCTTGTAAAAATAAATTAAAGCTAGTTGGTCATTATGACACACAAGTAAAGAGTTTTACCAAACCTTATAAGAGATTGTGTTATTGTGAATGTTGTTGAGAGTTTGTGAATAAAACTTGATTGCAACATATATAAATCGTCAACCTTCTACTGCTACTACAGAAGAATTGTTATTGATACCCGGAATTGACTGCCACCTTGCTTGAGTTATTTAATTAATAGCTGCCTAGATGGTGTGGATAGAAGATTCATTACTAAATCAAAGCATAACCATTTCTCTTAATAAAGTATTAGCTTCTTTAACCCACTATATATATATATGTGTGATGGTGGTTTTATGGTTTCCAGTTGCAAGCAAAAGAACCATGATTGGAGTTTTGTAAAACGTTATAAAATTAATGTTGTATTTTACTAATCTTCTATTGCTAAAATATTTTCATTAATGGAATACAAAATCCCTCTTTAATTTAATACTGTTGTCAAGCTTCAAGTTTCATATGAAGATCTTTGTAGCAACTTCACACAACTCAACTTGGCGGTCGATCTATCGAGATCAAGAATGCTTCAAATCATTTTGGTTCACTTCTATACCTTACCAAACATAACCATCTCATATTTTCCATATTTAGAAAAATATTGATTTAGGTTCCATTTCTAAATTTGAATATCCAAAAAAGGTCTCTTGTTCAATGTTTAATTTTTGCCCAATTTGATCCTACACTTAAATCAATATTTAAGTTTTTTGTTAACAAGGTGGTTAATTTTTCTAACTATCATAATTAAACACCAACAGTCAACTTATAATTAAAATATATGAAAAAAAGTTGTTTGATTTTTTTCAATATATCATATAACATAATAACAAGTTTTGTTTTCCATCCATATATCTGGTTTTCCCACGTTAAAACTCTTACTATTATTTATATAAAACATTAAAGAGATTTATATTTTTCTTTTTTTAAAAAATAAAAAATAAAAACCAAATATTCAATTCCTACCGGCTACTACAAATATATTTGATGTAGTTAGATTATTAGTGGTCAATGTGGGGCTAGCTTATTTGGTAGAGGCTTGCCTCTTATAATGGAAGGTCATGGGTTCAATCTCATGTAAGGGTGTAATTATGGTGTAATTTAAGTGAGAGTAAGATTAGCTGTTAAAAAAAAAAAGTTAAATTACTAGTGATATAAATGAAATTAATGTTAAAAAAATGATAAATATGCATGAGCCATTAAAGTAAAATGTATTATTTTACAATTGAAACCACATCCCCTCTCTCCTATTTAATCCATCCTCATCACAAAAACAGGGGTCAGGGCACCACTACCCACCCTCTGCTTTCTTTGCTGCCCGAACCCAACCTCCATGGCCAAATTACCAAATTCTCCCTCATTTCTCTTTCTCCCCTTCTTATTTCTTGCATTTCAAATCACTAGAAGTGACCAA